>NW_010581266.1:32813-81882 GCF_000705375.1 Tinamus guttatus | reverse complement strand
TGATCCTTCTCCAGGAAAATGTGAGCGTTCTGCCAAAACAACAAAAAAACATGAACTTTATTCGGCAGACCAGTGCTGCTGGTAAAGCGGCAATGGCCAGGCTCGGTACCTGAGAAGCACCAGAGCTGTTTTAGCAGGTGAATTGGAGGGATGACAGCTGTGCTTCTGCAGTGGGTTATACTGCATTGCCTGTTTGCATACTTATATTTTTCTTGCCCATGTTCAGCTTCTCCGACTGGGAACAGCATTAAATTTGTATCAAGAACATTAAAAAGAGTTAAAAGAAAGTAAGGACCCTTCGGATACCTGCAGGATACCTGCAGGATACCCTGCCAACTTTCCCACCCTGAGTCTTTTGCAGGAATGGCTGAGCACGAAGGCAGGAGTGAGCCTGAGTCACCAGGCCGGAGCAGAGCCGCACGAGCAGGCGGCAGGGAGCGGGGGAAGCCTGTGTGCGCGGCTCCTCCGGCTGGCCGGGAAGAGCTGCAAAGGGAACACCCAGCATTTCTGTGCCTCTCTCCAGAAGCATTGGATTTTGGTGAAATTCCCTGGCAGTTACTCCTTCGTATTATGGATTCGTTTTCTTCTCTTACAGAACACTGTTTTGAAAACAAATATTTGCTAAGGTATGACTTTGCAACTTACACTCTTCTAAAGAAACTTTTTGTATATAAAGTAAGATTATTACAAGAGAAATCACAAATCCTGCTATGAAATAATATTCTGGGAAAGAAGAGTGATAAATTTTCTCTAATGAGAAGCTAAAAGTACTTGTGACAATTATGTAGTAGCATATTAAATATTTGACATTTGCCATCTATAGGCTTATTGGATGTCATCAGGCTTTCATTGGACACTCCAGAAGACACAACTGGCACTGACCTTCATTTACAATTTAGTCCTTCTGTTCTACTGAACTGAAATATGCCTACCATGTCTGCATATTGACTGCATCAGCATTATTCAAACTCCTATTTATCTAGAAATACTTTTTATCACCTGAATAATTTAGATAAACTGGGATTCTCATTGATACATAACACCAGAAACCCCTACAATCTTCTGGAGAAGAGTGTCGCATGTTGAGTGCCACCCACTGTGCAGAAATGATGACACTTGTCTGGTTCAGTGAGACATTCTTTACCATCCTATCATCCAGGGTTATGAAGCCCATGGTTGATAGGTTGTAACCAGGACAGCCAAGCTGCCATGTGATCCTTTTTAGTCACAAAGAAGCTGGTGGAGCCCTTCATAGCCACTTTTGGTTGGCATCTTTCCCTAGTGTACTTCAGATTTACAGCACAGGTGGCCAACAACTCATTTCCCTCAGCAAACCAATGACATCACGCCTCAAATTCACTGTGTATGTGCCAACCAACTCTCCTGTCCATGCGCTTAAATACTTCAATGTGACCAAAACACAGGCTCTGCAACCAGCTGCAGATTACAGTGTGGGAGTTAGGAAGTTAGAACATAGGTACTCCACTTCCAGTATTGATGCCAATATAGCTTTTCCCTCACAAATCCTGTTCCCTTTGAAATTATTAGGTGTGAGAGGACTATAATTTGATGGAAAAAGCCCTCAAGCTCCTGCGTAAAGTCCACCCTTCCTACATCCACCTGAAGCACAAACAGACTTTGCAAAGAATATGTTCATACATAATTTGTCAACAAGGCAGCTCTCAGTTTGATGCCAGTCTGCCCAGGCTGCCTAACTAAACCAGAAGTGAGACAAACTGCCTTACTACATTGCAAAAGGAGTTTGGCTTTTAAGTGGGCATGTTAGGAAAGTAAAGCAATTCTTTATTCAAGTGCCTGAAGCTTCATTCAGGTGCCCAATTCACTCTAATGAAGTCGCAGACAGCCATAAATTGCGTCTCTCTCTTCAAGTGAACGGAAAGACACGAAGGTCATTCGCACGGAGACTTTGCCTTCGCTGCAGAGCAAAGGCATGTGTTTCACTGCGGGGTGTGCAAGGCAGCTCACCAGGGCTTTGCTGGCAGGAAAAATCACAAGCAGACGTACAGGTCTCACCTAACTAGCAATAAAAGTTACGGTGTCTCCATTGGGATTCCACTGCAGACAACTAACATGCAGTGGTTAATAATGGTGTGTGCAATACGTATTTTAAACAGGAAAGGCAAATTTGCCTCCTGATTCAAGCTTCCTAGAAACCAAGATGGTAAAGGCTACTGGGAGACTGAA
Source organism: Tinamus guttatus (assembly GCF_000705375.1). The sequence continues at coordinate 79,677 of NW_010581266.1, read as the reverse complement.
TTGCTCTTCTATGACTTCTTGAGCAAGAAAGGAAATGTGACTGCTTATTCAGCATCATGGACATCGTGGACTACACAGGAAACATACCTGGAATTACCTTTCCTCATCATTCTGCATGAGGTCACCCATGCCCCAAATGCTCTCTGTTACTTACACTTCCTGCACAAAGTCTCGCTTTAGCTAGCTATACTGATCAATAGCTAAACTATTGGTTTCTACACTGTGCTATTTTGAACAACTTAGATTCAGAATTTTGAAAATAGCAGCTTAAATAATAAGAATTTCAATCATGTTGTAGCTCAGACTACAGTGACAATATCATTAACTCCAGACTTAACTGCTAATTGACATTAGTGTGAGAGGAGATATCCCTTTGCATCTATGATCTGAAAATACCACTCTCTCCATGAAACATCAGAAAACTGATCAAAAAGATGTAACAACAAATTTTAATCAAGACTTAGTTCCTTGGAAAGATTTGCACACATTTGTCACATTACCACTTTGATGGAGCAATTCAGACATTGCAGCAGTAATGGTTTTTGACCTTTTAATCAATTCCATTTTGCAAGTACTCTATCTGAGAACCACAGAGGGTATTTACACGACCCATTCTCTGGAAATGATGGAAACTTTCTGTCAAATAACCATCTGCAGAGACAGATAAAACATATAATGACAGGATACGTTTGTGGAGAATCTGAACGCACTGAAAAAATAAATCTGGACCTGAAAGCAGATGAGTTAGAACAAAGGGACCCAAGAAAGACGTAAGGCAACAATTAGGTCTGGAAAATTAAAAATATGAAGAAATTTAATCAAACAGGACAGTCTAATCAATGAAAAGCATGCCGCATGCTCTCTGGATAACTGCCTTCCTTTTTTTATTTTATTTTATTTTATTTTATTTTATTTTATTTTATTTTATTTTATTTTTGGTAGCAGCAACAGCCCATACTTAAGATAATTGCATTTCTATAAAGCTCACTAGTCTAGGGCTACCATCATTTTCATATTTATCACATGGGGTTCTGTTCTCATTCCCCTGAAGTAAACAGCAGCTGGCAGTGATTTCAGAGGAGGCAGGAAGGACAGAGTTGTCTTATGTGTAAATGACCTCGATTTCCAACATGAATAGCTTCATGATCTTTTATTTTATTGCCTTTTCCTAGAAGAGGAAAATAGCCCACCTGATGACAGAGGCAACTTGAGTATTTCTTCATGGTAATGTGTACCCAGACACTTAATAAGCGATTGTGCATTGCTTCACTTCTGGATCTGGTGCAACTATATTACCTACTCAAAACTGATGAGGATTCAAGAATTAAGCATACATCTTAAAGCTAAGTTGGACACCAATGTACAAACAAATCTATTCATTAATCAATCACACAAGTGACTATTAGTTAACAGTTCTGTACTTATTGCACTTTCACCCAAAGAGATAGGTGAAATCTATTTAGAGATGCTTTTGCTGTCATGTCTAGACCAGTATTTAAGGTGTTTAGGCTCAAAATTTATGAAGAGTTGTCACTGTTACAAGCACCACACACACAAACTTCTGAATATCCTGGACTGGCCTTACTGTAAAACAACATCACAGTCTCCTTTCCTTTGATCAAATATTCCATCAGACAATAAAAGTGCTAATAATTTGGAATTACTGCGTTTTCCTGACTGGCCTGACTGGTAGGCTAACTCCACTTTCCTGAAGGGAGATTACAGAGATTTAATTAAAACTACCATGTTTAAATAATGGACTCATTTAATAGAAAAGCTGCTTTGGAAAAGGACAGTCAGTCTAAATGCCAGTCTGTGTCTGGGGCCTTCATAAAGTTCTTTCATACTTAATACTTGTAGCCAGAACGACAATTAAGCCTTTGTTCATAGTGTCCCTTCAACAGAATAGTGGCAGTGAAGCTGCAAAGTTAACTCTTTCATTTTAAGTCTTAATATTGTTTCCCAATGCCATATTTTTTTTCAGCTATGGTAAAATAATCTTCATTAGACTCCATACATAATCCCCACAAAAGACAACCTGGACCTGACTATTGTATAGCCAAGACTTGAGTAAAGTTCAGTTCAAACCTTTGAAGGACTAATCAAAACAGGCTAGAGAGAGAAAATTGCAATTGGCTATATTAGAAAGAAAAATGCCTCTCTCAAAAGCAGTATTATGTCAAATAACCAGTGTACTGATAGGAAGTCAGAAATTAGCTTGTATATTTGGACTGTTCTCTTTTAATTCTCACTAAAACAAGGCAATATTATTGGGATGCAAACATTCTGAAAGTTAGGATATAGGAAAAAATATATTTAGAACTATCTGGAGTTGGACATCTAATTCACTAGAGACTGGAACAGGCTGCACTGCAACAGGCTGCCCAGAGAGGCTGTGGAGTCTCCTCTCTGGAGATCTTCCAAACCCGCCTGGATGCCACCCTGTGCCACGTGCTCTAGGTGACCCTGCGTGTGCGGGGGGGTTGGACTAGATGACCTCTAGAGGTCCCTTCCAACCCTAAGCATTCTGGGATTCTGTGACTGCAACATCTAGAAATTCCAAGCTGAATATAGTATTTCTTACATACTTTCTAAAGCCTATTGTTGTGGTAAATAACATTGTGTAGTGACACTAAATGACATCCAAAAGGAGCTTTAATCTTAGTTTCCTCTCAATTACGAACTGTTTTTATTTCATTGTATTTTCATTTCTGAATTTCTCTTCATGCCCTCTTCTTGCTTTCTATTTGCCTTGGTTTTCCCACCACAAATTGGGAAGTTACATTTTATTTTAAATGAGAAAGCTGCTTTTCTCTGTTGTTCATTCTATCCCACTGTGTATTTCACATTTTGGTAGGCTGACAATATACTTATTCTGATACACTTCCCTCATCTGGGACTGTGTTTCCAGTAAGGCTCCCAAAAGCACTGTAATATTTACTAGCATACATTTTGGCACACATTAAATGTGTAATTGTATTTATATTCATGCCTTTTGCATGTATAAATCTATACAGACCTTGAAAAAAATTGCAAGTGTTTTTCTTAAGCTTTTTAACAACTTGACCCAACTGGTGTCACTTGCTTTAGATTCCAACATGACTTTCTTTTTTGTCATCTATATCAATATAAAATAACACACAAACTTGAAAACAAGCAGATGCAAAAACCCACCAAGCAAAAAATCTCTTACTTAGTTTGGAAGAAAAGATATATATATATATATATATAAAAATTTAATTACCTCTTAATTAACAACTCCTACCATTTCAATCAACAGTGATACAATTTGTTTTGAAAACAATCACAGCAATGTAGTCTGGTAGTATTTATAGATATTAATACTATTATCAATTCTTTTATGTAAATACATGGTTTAAACAAAGTACTCCAAAGCATGATCATATTATATGTAGAACTTGTGAGAAGAAAGTACTAAGAGCCAAACATGACATTAAAATAATGTCAAGTATCTCAATAAAGAACAATTTTAAGTTAAAGTTGACATTCCACTCTGATTACTGTTCTGTGTAATCCCCCTTCCAGGGATTTCAGAATAGTTCCTGATCAGAAGTAGTTAGTACACAGGGTTCATTACCTAGAAACACCTAGAAGAATTGTATAATTGTAAATAAAAGTACATCTCAGCAGATTTTATGAAACATTTCTAAAAATACATATTTTATGGGAGCTTTTGAAATTTCTTCAGTTTAAAGAGAATTTAGAGGTTCTATTCCCTCCAGAAAACAGTACAAGAAAAACTAGGTAACAGAAAAGCCGAATGTTAAACCTTTAGCTCTTCATACACGTTACTGCACAATTCTTAGGGCTTCTTTGTAGTCACCTTTCTCACCAGAAAAGCAAGCACTCAGAGCAGGTCTTTTATTTCAGTGTCAGATGCAGATATATCTTTTTAAAACGTGGCTACGTTTTAAAACGTGACTAGACTATGTGGCTTTAAAACAATTATCCTGAAACATCCTGTTACAAACAATGCTGTCAGTATAAAGCCAGTGCCGCCAAATTGTATAAGAATGGGAATGCGGAGAGCGGCAAAATACACGAATTTGGACAATACAGCAAAATGGCATTAAATTGTGCAAAGCAATTAGATCTGAACCTTTGCATTCTTTTCAGATTACTGAACTATGTATGGTTATTCAGGGTTTTTTTTTTCCTTTTTTTTTTTCTTTTTTTTCAATTACAACATTGTGCAGAGCTATATATTTCAAAGTGCTTCTCTAGGAACTAATATATAGTTCAACCAGGGTGGTATCCACAGTGTCACCACCAAGGGCAAATGGATAAAGTTACCTGAGGGAATTATTCCTTTGTGGCAGGTTGAGTTAGTCTTTTTAAATGACAGCAGCTGAACAATCAGCTCTTATTTGTTTCTGTTTCTAATGGGGAGGTGTTAGGCAGGTCAGCCTTGTAATAAAGGTTTTCTGTGCGAAGAAACTGCTAGTCTTAATAACAAAATTACAGCACTGAAAATAGTAAATAGAAAGTCCAAACTGCCCTGGAGGTTTCAATTAGTCATTGAAAATAATCTACATCCTATGTTTAGGGATATTGCTTATGTCAGAGTAAACAATTTTTTGTTTGCTTTATAGTTAAATCAGATCTAATATTACTATTCAGTAAAGACTGAGAATTGAGAAAGAAACAGGGACTTCACACACCGGTGAATTTGTAGCAAATGAACACAGCATTAAAAATGTGACCTAATTAACTAGAGATTTTAGAGAAATAGGTCGTCTCCATTAACATGCTTGGTGAGCATCCATAACGTCGGTTATCGAGCATGCAATGCAATGCCATGCCCCTAGGACACAAAATATCAACAGGCAAGGAAAAATAAAATCAAACTGTCCATAGGATAACCGCAGATACGATCAAGATAACAGTTTCCAATTCTTCAGTATTTTGGAGTAAAACGGTCATCTTAACTCTAACTGAACTTACTGTAACCTAAAAGTAACAGTTTCAAAGACTGAGACTACTCTAATAGGGAATTTAAATCAGCACCTGCCCTGAAGTGCCAGAAGGCCGCAGCCCTGCCAGGCCATGGTTTGACACCTCAGACTGCTTCCATCAGGCACCAGAGAGCCAGTCCCACCAAACCTGAACAGGAGAGGCTGTTTAGGTGATGTTTCTGTTCGGAAAAACAGGAACCAGAAGCTCAGGAGGTGAAATGCCAAGCACATCTCTCCAGCTTCACAGCACAGGAGACAGCTCTGCTTCTGCTCCTGCCCCTGCATTTCATTCACTATCTGTTTACGACAGCATGGCTCAACCAGCCTTCACTCCCCAAAGGAGGTGTAGAGCAGCCTCTCAAGAGGCCAGCACACAGATCCAAGGCACTACGACCACAAAAATCAGACCCCCTCGCACCATCTCCCCATTCCCCCAGCCACTGGCCACACCAGGGCCTGCAGGCCCAGCCCTCAGAGGCACAGGCTGTACCTTGAGTAAAGCTACATCTCAGAAACCTTCTCTCCACACTAAAGATTATGCCCAAACTTCCTCCCTTTTTGTAGCCAGTAGATCCTGACTTAGTCTGCGTGCAGTGAAGCTACTGTTTGGCTACGCGCTCTCCTGCTGCTGAGGCACACACCTGCTTTGGAGTGCACTCCCTGCACCTCCGGAGCAATGGGAGTCTTTTGGGAGACAGATCCTCCCCCGAGACCACTGTGCCACATCTTGAGTGAGATCCCCTCTTATCCGGATGAAGAATTCAAGTGATTTTGCTGTATGAGACCCTGTCCTTCCAAGGATGTGGTTGACATGGGACTGGTCCACTAAATGATATTTTTTCCCCCAGTACAATTGCAAATGTTATTGCCTGTAAGCTTTGTATTTTCATTTTCACTTGTTACTGTCTGTAGTTTTTTCTGTGCACCAAGATGTTAATTCCTTTACCATTCTGGCTTATAAACCTACATCCAAACTAAAAGTGCATCACTCCTCTCAAATAGCCCAACAGGTAAACATGCCTGAGTTACGTGCAGAGCAGTATTTCTCAGTATGCATTACCTACCTTCTGATTTTGTCTCTCTTTCACATAAGATTTTGAATTCACCAGGATATTTCAGAAACATTCAGAAATTTCTGAATATTCGGAGTATTTCAGAATAACTCTGAAGGCTGCCCAGCAAATACTGAAGGCTTTCTTAGAACGCTTTCTTTTTCTGATTTTCCTGTAATTTGTCACTCATTTTTTTCTTTTCAGTAGACATCTAGATGTGATCTGCAACTGCTCAGAGCAAAGGATTCTGTTAGATGTCTACTTTGTCCAAGACAGGAGTTTCAGGCTGGTCACAAAGCAACATTGCGTGTGACGCAGGAGGCCGTTTCAAAGGGCACCGCTCACAGGGAACGGGCCGTGCACATCAGGGCTTCTCGGCCACAAGCAGTAAATGTTCTAACCACAGGAGTGGCTAAAAACCTGAGGTCCTTTCCCTCCCTTGCCTCTTAAGTGAGGATAAACATGTCCCGATCTCATAAAATCAAACCCTACAAGCGAGATTGTTATGAATTCTGTCCATGATTAGAGAGAATTTTGAAGACTTTCAGTTAAATAATATTGCTTTTCATACACATTTGGGCTGTGTGCACAGAATCTACTGAGTTTCTTATTAGTTTCATTTTTTTCAACCAAGTTCAGTTCGAGGCTTGAAAATACCCTGCCATTGCAGTGAGGAATGCAGGAATCCCTACTCAGAACGTGAAAGACTAGAGAATATAAGCAGCAGTTAAAGAAAGGTATTGTAAAAGATAGTGCTTAAACCACCAAAAACAGGTAACTAGAGAACACCTGTAGCATTTATATGAGGCCCTGCCAGCTAGAATTCATTCAGAGGGGCTTTAGAGGTGAGAGGCAGAAAGCCAGGTTTAGATATCAAAGCTACAGAGATGGTAGTGGCTGAATATGCTCGGCCCAGGGTGGGAATTCTCCATGACCTGTCTGCTGAGCTGTGAAGCAGGGATGGCACCACTTCTATTTAGTGATTGTACACAAACTGGCAAAAATGAAAGAGGATCAAAGCCAAAGGTGAAAGGGTAGGATGGGAATAAGATGAATAGTGAGAGATTGAATGCCAGGGGTTTTATTGCTTGCTAATGGATTTAACAAACTGAAATATGTGACATCCCTGTTGCTTAATTGCAAAAACACGTAATTTTCCAAAAGCTAGAGAAAGCTGCTGTAGATACACAGCACTATTGTAGTCTATCCTTGTAAAGCAATTAAATTTCACCATGCAGAAATATTAGCCCTAGAAAACTAGATTTATAGAGAGAATTGGGTGTCAATCTAGGGGTTGAATTTACTGCAGTCTCCTGAAGGAAGATCTTTGAAACCAAACCCAAAATTTATTCAAGCATTGGTGTCTTGTTAAAGTACTTTACAAGGTGTTACCATATCCAACTGAAATTCATACACAAATGATGTCATTTACAGCAACACTTTGGGAAAAATAAGAAGTTTTTAAGGAGGAGTTTTATCATAAGCCAAACACTGGAAAGACAGATGATAGTGATACATTGCAATTACTGCATATTTTTCTAAAATCCTCAGGTGTCAGCAAAACATTGAATAACTAGGTGTGACAGTGCAGGGAAGGCACAAGGCAGGCTCAGGAATGGCTTTCTGGTGTGTTAACTACTCTATTGGTGTCGGCCTATGTACATACTATTATATATAAGGTCCGTGCCAGACTCGCCCCGGAGCAGAGGCGGGGGTGGGAACACGCGATGGGGCAGCGTGAGAGGGAGAGGGAGAGGGAGAGGAAGAGGGAGAGGGAGAGAGAGGAGAGGAGAGGAGAGGAGGAGCTGGCAGGCCATGCTGTTACCCTGGGCCAGCAGCCAGAGGCACGCGATGACCACATCTGCCTTCACCATCCGTCTGGAGGCTTCGGCCCGAGGCAAAGCTCTCCTCATGCACGGGACCACTAGCTGCTGGAGGCAGCCTGATCATCTTGCCATGGACAGCGGCCACACTTCAGAGAGGACCCGCACTTGATTGCTTTTTAATAGGCTTCTGCCTGTCATTTTGTGTTTTATCTGTCCTCTCTCAAGCTCCCATCACTGTAACAATTTCAATTATAGATCGTTTATGATTACATACTGTGCTATCCTTCTGACTTCATTTGTCCTAAAATCATTTTTCTTTATATCTGTCACTTTTTGAAGTACTTTTATTTCCACTGCATATCTGTTTCATGTAGGACTGTTATTTCAGGTCCATGTAGTGGTGCTGCTAGTGCACTGATCTGATAAATTTCTCTTTTAATGCCAATGCAATGAATTTCACAAGCAGTGGTGCTGATTTCCTTTCAGCACTGTAGGTATAGCATATCCCCTTCTATCTGGCATATCTACCCTAATTTCCAAGAAAAGCTGCAGCAATATCAGCTTTCTATATACCACTTTTTTTTTTTTTTTTTTCTGCAGCAACACTGCTGCTTTATTTTAGCAGTCTGTCTATTGCTTTTCTCCCAATCCACTTTGTGGCCACCAACATTCATTGCAAGTCTAGACCAACTGCACCAAAGCTCTACCGAATCTGAAGTGCATTATCAGTAACCTGAACGTCCATGGGGTAAGGCCAAGCACATGACTAAGAAACTCAGCCCTTGATCAGACAAATGCCATGCTGTCCAATAAAACAGTCACCATGAACAACTGAAGACATTTGGTAAAATAAAATTTTACTCTAAACCACAGAGAATGTTTCCCTGTCTAATGAGAACCTTATTTTTGTCACCAAGTCACCCATTGTTTTTACAGTGTTCAAGTCTTTCAAAGAGAGGAAAAGTTAAATGAGGAGCTGTGATACATAGAAATAGCCTCAGTAATCTGCCATGGTCAATAATCAATACGAACAAAACACCCAAGAATAGAACAAACATTTTGAGGAGTTACTGTTTTTTTCTCACCACCATTTTCTTCCTTTACAGAGTAGAGCTTTCTTTCTCAGAACTTTGCATAGAATTATGGTGTTGTCTATACATGTGATTACAGGAGAACTTTCAGGTAAGAGATATTAATGTACAGGCACTGTAGTGCTGTTTCTTACGAACTCAGATCATGACGTTACCTGGTAATGTTTGATACTCGGTCTCATTTTTGTTCTTCAAGTGATTCTAGCCCACAGGTTTCCAAAAAAAAAAAAAAAAAACAGACAATGTGATGTTTAACGCATGTGCTGTGACCTTTGCAATATGAACATCATTCATTTCAACGACATCTATTGCTCCAAAGTCTCTGTCAGCATTGCCCCAGTAAAGGACTGGAGAAACGTTACCAGGAGAACAGCTCAGCAGGCCAAGCAAAGCCTTCGAAGCAATAGGGAGAAGAGCTGTCTATCTTCCAAAAAAACTCCCTTTATGCACAGGAAAATTGCTGATGCTTCCTGAGAGGGAAGCCTTTCTCCCACTGCTGTTCCAAGAATGTGTGAAGGAAAGAACAAGCAGGGGGGCAGGAGGAGCACACAGGATCCATATGCTACAGCGTGCTTGAGGCTCCAAATAGTCATAATCTGTCCCCTGATTCCCGTCTCTCAAATCATATCTGTAACTTACATCAGCAAAAATCCTGAAATATTTGCATTAAGCACTTTTGCACATTTGGCTATTGAAATCAGCAACAAAAAACATCCAAGCTGCACCAGATGCTTCCTCAACATGCAGTGGGCGTTTCTGAAGGGGAGCATCAGCTTGTTGTACATGATTTAGGTTTTTTCCCACTAAGGCTGTGTTTCCACAATGCAGAACACATTTTATGGATGGTCTAAATTAAAAAGACTTCAAAAATTACACTGTGAAAATAGATGTCTTTGTTTTGCTACTACAAAACTGAAAAGAAACTAGTTAAATGTATTTTAAAAATGCAACAAGGTATTTTATTCCAAGCAGTTCAAATTTTCCACAACAACAGACCTTGCGAATCACCATCACTTCAGACCCACAGCTACTCAATTATCATCAGCTCTCGTGGCTGGAAAATGATCATCTGTATACACATGACAACTAGTTCTCTGCCAAATACCAAACAAAGAGGGTTATCTCAGTTTATTTGAAGGATTTGGTGACTTGGGTTTTTGTTTTGTTTTGTTTTGTTTTTGGTATTGGTTTGGTCTTTTGTTTTGCTTTTTGTTTTGGTTGGTCTTTTGTTTTCATTTTGCAGTGGTGACTTTTTCAATTAATAACACAAAGCCTTCCTGATAATTCATATGCCTATAATTTACAAGCCCTGTTGTCTGGCAGTCTTAAATGGCTATCTCGTGGTTAAAATAAAAGGAAAATGATCCCTGTGCCACTGAAACAACATAAATTTGTGGTCTGTGCTACAGCTTTATTGGCTGGAAACACTCCCCAAGCTAGAAGAACATGAATTATATTTCATTTCGCTAACTAGATTTAATAACCAAGATGTGCCCAAAATAATTAGCTAGATTTAAAGTCATTTAGGGCAGCAATTTCAGATTTGTTTGATCCTGGGTTAAACATCAGCCTGCGATGTCACACGAGCCATAAAAACCGCAATTGTGAAACATTTCATTGTTTATACTTACCATGACACACTGTCTTCTTTGGAAACTGAAACACTAAGCGTGATGTTATGTTTCTGAGATTAAGGAAGCGTTCTGATTGACTGATAATCATTTTAATATGGAGCTTTAATCTAGGCAAACCACAGGGCTCAGCCAGAACAGATGTTCAATGTGTTTCTGAACTGACAGCCCTATCTCCTTTCAGCAGAACCATATACACTTTTATTCCACTCCCAGAATCCCCCAGCCTGGTGTTTTAGGACACACCAACCCAGTTTGCAGTTAGAGCATAGCTGCACTCTTAAGAGCAATTAGATACAGTTTCTCTCATCTGGTCTTTCAGAATTCCCGACACAGACATTTTGTTATAAATAAGCATCTGGTGGTCGTGTCTCAGTAACAAAGAAATATAAAGTGTTTCTGAAAGAACTTTGCCCTCTGGTCAAACTTCCCTTTTCCCTATGGACTTTCATTTATTTCTTTTGGAAGACTATTTGCACAGACTATTTGCTCTGATGGAATATCAATAGGCAAATTCACTACTATAGGGAAAAGTGGGCCAATGCTCTGAAGGTAGTTTACAGGGCAAAAGAGGAAAACTAGGAACCTTTAATAACCAAAGAAGATATAATCAAGAATAATGGAACAAAATTGATAAAAAGTAGTGGTGAGACTTCCTGGTTGCTTCCAATGAGATTTAAGCATGGTTATGTTATCTCATAGAGGGCAGAGGAAAGCCATACCATGATTGTACCTTAGCCTAAACCAAGAAATACAACTTTAAGCCCCCGATTTCAGAGATTCACTGATTCACTGCTATGACACTGCTATGACAAGTGCTGACATTCGAGTGACACTGTCTTTAAAGTGCAGGGCAGACTGAAGCAATGCAAGTAAAATGCCCTTGAAAAGACAGGTGACACCCAACATATACGAGTCCCTTTAAAAGTGTAAGACAGCACATATCAATAATATGCAGAATGCAGCTGGATATTAATTATGGATGCTATCCTGAAATAGTTCCTGAAAAGCACTTTATATTTCTGGTTCCTTCTGACATTAAGTGGACTTGAAGAATTAATCAGTTTTTACCTTCTAAAAGACACCACCAAAAATTTCACAGAAGGAAGCCCAAAGTAGGAGTTTTATTTAAAGTGAAGTTAGTAGCACTACTGGAGGTTGCAAGGACTTGTTAAACCTCGGGATATAGAGTGTGCTGGAGATAGTGCTGATTCTGTGCTGCAGACTCCTTAATGTATTCTGGATGCAGGGGGAGGGAAGAGAGGACCACTTGATGTTAATTTAGACTTTTCCTTTCAGAGCCTTCATCACATACCAGCATCACATACCTCTTGGCTCTTGGAATCATTTGAAAAAAAATATAAATAAATAAATAAGGAAGAGAGCGCAATGGAGCTGAAGGCACAGAAATTCTAAAGCAATCTGTAGACTGGGCACAGCTGGAAAAAATGGATTATGTTTTATTCTGGCTACAATTTTATTTTTTTTTTTAAAAAAAAGGAAAAAAAATCTAAGTATACACACAAAATCCTTCTCTGATATTGCCACATCAGCTTCTTCCTTAAGGTCTACCCATATGTGTAACCAAAAAAAACCCAATCTTTCTAAAGCATACTCTAAAGCATACCCAATGTACTCTTAATCTCTCTTGCACTTGTGCTGCAGCACCATATTTTGTTTTCTCTTTAAGAAGTAAAGCAAATACTCTGGAGCAGCAGATAGACTAATAGTAGTAATCAGACCAATCTGTGATATGAAATTCCTCCAAGGTAAATATACTCCTCTTAAAACAACACATGAATGATTTTCTTCACATACCTTTCTCCCAGGAGAGGGGATAACAAAATTCTTGCGCTGGCATGATGCTGAGATTTCTCTCCTGGGCTCTGTAAACAATACATTGTAAGAGGTTATCCATATGTCCTGCAAATACAACCTGTTTTTACAACCAAGCTACTACAAGAACATGAATGATAAGCCAGCTTCTTCCATGAAGACCTGACATTTCTCTGTAGAAATCAAATTTCACAGAGAATGGAAAATGATATTTTAACCAGAGATGATTTGAGGCTCAGTGAACAATATCCAACTATCTGTAATATTACACTGCTCTGTGGGTTGACAGCTCATATTTGAGCTCTAAGTGACTGAAAATAAAACAGCCTCCAAAAGCTCCCCTGCCATAAACCCGGAAGAAAGAGATCTACATAGATTGAGATCCGTCCCTTCCCAACAGGGTCAGGATTTGGAGGCTTTGCTCGCTCTGCACAGACGTCCACTCACACAGCTAATTAACAGCGCAGCTCATACAGTAGCAAAGCAGTTTGATTCCATTTCTTGAAGTTGTTATTCTCGCTGAAGTACACTCAGAAACCATGGATGTTAACACTACAGGAATGGTTGCTCCCTGCTGAGCTGTAGCATTTGTCTTGTGTGTGCAGCAGTGAACAGCACACAGACAACTGACCAGGCTCCAAACAAGCTAAGCCCAGGGGAGAAGAGCAGCTCAGCTGCAACAAGAAGCCTGGCTAATAAATGCCTTTCTGGAGAACTAACCCTGCCTCTCCATGCCTTGCTGGAGAGCCAACCAAGCACCGCCGTGCAGCAGGGCCAGCTCTGGTACATGAGGTAGCACCTTTAAAGCCAGCTCGGGGATATCCACATTCAACTGCAGGCTGCAACATCCCGTGTCACCTTACAGCCTTCCGACGTCAAACTGACAGCCCCGGTTGGGAACCAGGACGGGCTGCTCTGGCCCTGAACAAAGACATTTGGGAAGTCCGGGTAGGACAAAAAGTTTGCCTCCTTCCTAGCTTCACTGCAGGGCCACTGTGGACAGGAGATGCCCAGGAGAGTTAAAGACAGCACGGGAATGAGGATAAACAGTCGCTAGTATTTTGTTCTTCCAAGAGGTTTTTTTTTCCTGCTAGGGAAGGCCTCTTAAACTATTTTAGCCCTATCAGACTTGCCATCTGCTTGAATAAATTAGCCTTTAAAATAATTTGTCAATCCATCTACATCAGCAACATTTATTTCATTAATTGGAAGAATTAGCTCTTTGTAGCAAGTTAAAGAATGTGGAGCCAAAATATACCATACTTTCTCCCAAGTGACCCAGAGACCCTTGGACGAACTCTTGGGGTGCCATTAAAATGAATAGTTATACAGAAAAAATAGCATTTTAATGTTTATTTAACGTAGCTACCTTTCCAAAAAAAGGAACTTTCAACATTTTCAAACATCTGGTTGCCTTATTTTTTAGTTAGCTTCTCTAGTGGTATGAGCAGAACGTCTTCAATTTAGAAAAGACAAGTCGATATTCTTATCCACATGGATGCTCTCACATTACAAGCAGTGGAGGAGGAGGGGGCGATACATATAAATACCTTCTGAAATTATTTTAGGACCAGCATATTAAGTTTTAGAGGGCCAAGTTCTACTGTCAGCTACACCAGTGAGATCAATGAAGTTAGCCTGGAGCTATAGATGTATATCCAATACTAAACATGCCAGAAACTGCTGTGTTTTAAGCATAAAAGTACTATATTACAAGGTAAATGCAAAATTAATTACAGCAGATAAAAACAGATTTAATTTGCTTTTTTAAGGAAAAAGTGTTTACCCAGATACTATTGTAATGGAAGGGAAGATATATGGCCACAAACCTCCCGAACATAAACACACACACATACACATACATATCTATACACATACATCTGTGTGCGTGCATTTATATATTTTAATGACAAAATCTTAACATCAGAAACACTGGTACATCTTATGTAGTAAATATGTAGGTTATGCATACACTAAACTCTTGAGTATCTTAAAGTTCTCTAAGGTATCAATAAACCAATCGGGCCTAGGCCTTTAAGTAAAAGATAACTAAGATAAAATAGAAGAAAAGCAATTCTTATCAAGAAATAAAAGTGATCAAACCCCCTACCTGTACCCTGCGCTACAGAAACATATTGCAGCTATTATGTCTCTCTCAAAAAGAGAAAATGGAGTCCTAAGTTTCAAAACCTAGAAAAAACAGACAATTGTCACCATCTAAACTGACCTCCTCCATAATCCAGGCCAAAAACCATCAAATCAGCAGCAGCTGCCCCAAGGCCGCAGCCCTCGCTGTGGGTGAGGACGCCGGGCGAGGCGGTGCAGAGCAGCGGGCAGAGCACAGGCCGCCCCAGCCGCCGGGGTTTGGGCCCGGGTTTGTCCATGCTGTGCAGCCGTTGGGAATGAGGAAACACTGCTCCTCAGCTTCCCTCTCCGGATGAGGCAGGAAGCAACACTGCGCTTTTCGTAAAGCTCGGCTTCGGCCTCAAATACTGGGTATCAGGTTGGCGCTTGGCTGTACGACCGCAAGGCCTACCCAAAGCGTTCTGGTTAGGTTTTAGACTGAAAGTGGAGGAGCAAAAGTAACAACGTTACCTAAGTTACTCTGCTCTTAAAGCAAATGCAAACTCTTCTGGTCCGTTTCTAAGCCGAAGGTGCGCAGCTTCACCCCCTAGTCACTGGATCTTGCCTTTTGGCGAGGTAAAACAGGCTGTGAAAAGACTTCTACCCACGTAGCACACTTGTAGTCTTGAAATTCTCCCTTTAGTTTCCTTGCTCTATTTAGCTCTTCAGCATCCAATTATTAAACAAGTTTTGATAGATTTCACAGCATCCCTTGGACTCTTTTCCCTTAGTTCCTTGTTTTATAGTCCTCTTTGCTCAAGGCACCAGAAATCAACATGCTTTTCTAATAAATAGCTCAGCAACCCTATCTCTGAAAGTAATCACTTCTCCAGTCCTACACAACACGTTCCCACCTGCTCATCTAATGTCATACTCAAGCTCTTAATAGCAGCTTAAGAGCTCATGTTCACTTAGGCAGCTACCATGAACTTTAAGTACTTTCAAGGCTACTGATTTTAGGCATAAAGAAATCTTACACACAGGACCTCTTCTTCCCAAATACAGAACTTTGATTGTATTCCACTGTGATAAAAAGCTTGTTCATACAAACATACCCTATCAGCCCATCCCACCTCACCCACAACAAAAAATTGTTAACAGCACAAGTATAATGATACCAGAATATTATTCTAGCAATAACTTCATTATTACTTCCAAATACTGAAGGGAAGGGAGACAACTGAGTAGCACTGGACTAGCAATCAGCTATGAGCAAAATCCCTTTTCTGCCCTTGCAATGATGATAATCTTCTCATACCTACTATTTACAAAATAATAATAATAATAATCCTTGCAATAGAGTGATGCAAATTTACCCCCTACTAATTATATTAACCTGATCTATTAATGAAGTCCATAACTAGTATGTGTGGTCAGCACATTTACCTTTATCAAAAAAAAATGAAATTAATCTAGTTATGACCAACTTTAAACCTGTCATAAGTATCTATATTGGCAACTATTGCTTCACAACCTTTACCTAACTAGGTCCTCTGAAAGTTTCTGTGATTTTTGTTCAGAATCGATGTCAGATTAGCCCACTTCCAGTTAAATGGGACATTCTGTCTATTTAAAAACAGCCTCCCATAGCTTTTATATATTCTCTGGAATTTCTTTGATGTTTCAGACCTAATATTTACACAGGACTCCTGTAAAATAATTAGAATGCAATAACGGATTGACCACACTCGGGAACCCAGAGACTAGATTTGTCCCTGTTCGTAATTTCGTGGCTGTTTTCTGTAAGTTTCTCCCAGAGAACTTCTCTGTTCAGTTCCTTGCAGAGAGATGTTCCATAGTCCCTAGTACAAGAGGTTCAAGACCATCTGCTTTCTGACTCAATTTTAATAGCTCAGCTATCATTTTCAGAAAAGAATTAAAGTTCAGAGATTGAATTTTCTTCAAGGCCATAAATATTTCACGTTATTATGATGACATAGAATAAGGTGGAATCATTTTTGTTCTCTGTTGTGAAAATAAATATCTCTTTGGTGTGGCTACTTAGGATGCCGCAACAAGTAAGTGATACCCTTCACAGTAACTCAGCATACAATTCAATAAATGGCTTTTATGGCTGGTTAAATTGTAATGCTAGGCTGGAGGGTTTAATAACCACAAAAAGCTGTTTAATGCACATAGAGTCCATTGCCACTGACACTTTATTTTCATAGGGGAAAGTATTAAAACAATATATTTAAAAAGGGTGAAAAACCTCACTATTTTAGTTTCAAGGTATGTTGCACCATCCTTCCTAGCACTTCCAATTTTCAAAATGCAGCATCTCTTTTGAAAGCATAATACAGACACAGAAAAATTGAACGTTTTGCCCTATGCAGGGACCAGTTATGGGGGCCCTGAAATTTTCAAGCGCACAGTCAGCATGAGCCTCCACCACAGTAGGCCTCAATTCGCATATTCAAAATGCAAAGTCTTTCTAGGAAGGTTAGCAGCGTTCTCACCAGAAGAGACACACTGAGAGGTAGGAACTAGCTTAAGGATAAGGCTTTTGTGAAGATGCTTTCATGTTTGTGCTTATCTGACACCATGCACCATGACAAGCCATTTGGAGGACAACTGTGACTCTTGTGGTGCCATTAACATAGGAAAAGTGAACTGACGCTCTACCAGAGGACACAGAAGTATTGTGCAATATATAACCACACATTACTTTAAATGAATACATAAAGCAGATAAAGCAAGCTATAAAAGGACATGTTTAAAAAATTATTCTTTGAAATTTTTCCTCAATGTGACTAACATCTGTTGGTCGTTTTGTCTGCCAGCCCAAGAAGGTTCAGCATATGAAAGGGGTAATGAACTGCTAGCAAGGCTTTGCTTTGCAAGAGTGTTTCTTTGATTTTCTGTCATAATTGTAGCGGCCTCTGGCCAGTCACAAAATAGCAGTCGTTAATTGGGCTCTTCCTGTTCTCAGCCTAATCAAGAGAGCCAGATCCTCTAGCCCATCCCTATGCACAATCATCACGGTAAATGCTGCCGCAAGGCGAACCACTTAAAACAAGTATCTATTTAAGTCCTGTAATGATCTCTCAGCTGAAGTAACACAACCCAGGTGCTCCACATAGCAGCTGTTTGTCACCTTTCCTGATAGCTTGGCAGGTCTGCAACTGAAGAAAGATCTGAAACCCCGTGCAGACATAACTAATTTATTTCATTCCCAGGAAAATGAAACCATGCTTGGAGTTTCTCTAAGTGATGGCTGTTCTAGGAGAGACAGCACTGTCAGCGCCTGCGTGGGTGCCCCGTTTGATGCAAACTAGGAAATCTTTGTGCAGTGTAGACCCAATCCCCAAAGGCCAAATTCAATCAGCCTCCTAATAATACGACCTTTCTTTCCCAAATCACTGCTCTGCGATGGGTGCTTTGTCTGCTCTAGGTCGGACTGTAAGACTGTGAAATTATGGTGCTCCCTTGCGCCATAATCCTTGCACCAGCTAATCCTACCATCCCCGCAAACGAGTTGGTACAAGCGGATAACAATCTGAGGAAGGACTAGCCTTCACAGAAATATTTCACTGTCAAAGATGTAAGATGCTCCCACATATCTTCCAACATTTACCCCAGCGCAGTGCAAGCGATACTGTGGCTACTCCTTTATGTAAAGAGGGAAAGTCCATGTGCTAGGAGCCCAAGACCAGTTATCGTGGTCCTTCCCAGCTCTCCTACCTTTGCCTCCACCGCACATTTCAGAGCTGTCGACACAGCTCCTTGTGTGGTCTTGAAACTGATGCTGTTCAACAGCAGCCAAGAGAGAGGGGAAAATCTGCTTTTTTTATTTATATAAATCTGGCTAAGATTTTTTATTTATTTAGAATGAAGCTTAAACTGTGCTAGACTCTAAATAAATAAAACACATTATTTGCTCTCCCTACTGGTTGCCACCAAGCCGTGTGAATTTCACAGACCACACAGACAGCAGTGGCTCTGCAGCAAAACGGGGACCAGGGCAGAAGGCGGCAGCCTGCAAGCCCTGCAGGTGAAGGGAACATTATGCAAGGCACAGTTTAAGGGCAGGGATAAATGCAACCGAAAGAGCCAACAGTACCTTGGACATGGTGCCGATGCGGATCCTTCTTCCCTGTCACTTAGTGTGTTTCCTCCCCAGCACAGGACCTTACCCAAGCCACTGTACTCAGCCACAGTGACAATTCGCAGTGAGTAACAGCAGCTCTGTGGGAGAACAGTGCTTGGGATGCAGGCAGGACAGAACGGCGGCACAACACACAAAGAGTATTTTTCATTTCAGGCTTCAGCTGCGTAGAAAGAAGATGAGGAAAATATCTTTAAGATTTATTTCAGGTGGGCCATTAAGGAGGACAAATCAGTCTCAGTGAGTCCTTGAAAAAATAAATAATACCTCAGAGAGGTGAATGTGCTGGGGCAAGGGATTGGACTCCTTTCCATTCCACCACAGGCAACATTTCTCTAACATATAACTCTCCTTTTTAGCCTCTAAGTCACAAACTCAGTGGACCAAATACAATTCATCTTTGGAGTGACCCCTGGGATGAATTTAGCTCTAGCTTTTGCAGAAGCAAGGTCAGATGAAAAGTAGATGAAAAGTAATTGCACAAAAAACTTCTTCATTTCCTGCGTCGGGGTGAGCCTGATCTCACTCAGTGCTCAGCAGACACTGACTCCCACAGCCAGCGACCCGCATCGGGGACTCCTGCATTTCTCCACACAGTAGGTAAATGAGTAACTACAGAGAAGCCTATATTGTGGTTTGGGGACCACCACATTTTGTAGATACCTGTCAGGGGAGACGCCAGCTTCTTTGGAAGAAGGGAGAAAAGTAAAAGGGAGAAAAGCTAGTTCCGTCTTCTCTTAGCATCCAGCTAACAAGTCTGCTTGCCACTCCTACACAACCTGTTCTCAGTGAATGCTATAAAACCAAGAAGTAGGGGGAAAAGTCCCACTGTGGACGTTCAGAGTAATGAGGAAAGCCTGTCCCTGAGATGCCATGCCACTGATCTGCATCCTTACTTCTCCTCTCCTTGCTTCTCCTCTCCTTAAAAAAAAATACAGAGGAAATTAAAAAAAATAGTTTTTCCCAGGCCCATAATTATTCCTGACCAAGGACTCCACCTTGCCCAGTTTTGCTCCTCATTTATTTTTGTGATTTGTCAATTGTTGACTGGAGAAGAGGGGATTGCACAGTCATCCTTCTGGAGGACTGGGGCTCACTGACAGAGTTTGATCCAAAAGGTTTAATCTTGATTTCATTGATCCAACCAGGCAACCAGTATTTGTCTCCAAAACTGTAGTTACAATCATCAGTACTGGCCTGGAAAGCCTCGCCTTGCAAAAGGAAGACCCAATAAATTATTTTTCCTAGAGTGTCTACACAGCCCAATGTCAAAGTGCAAGATTTGCCAGTCTAGGCTGAAATGCTGTGGGCAAAAGTTTTGTAAGACAGTCCTGTCCATTGCTCATGATTAAAGCAAGCAATTTTAAAGTTTCAGTGCAAACTTCATCAGCAGCATCTGCTGACGTAAAGTGAATGTGAACTTGCACGTATCTCACTGCTGGGACGAAAAGTGAATCCCAGCAGGGTGAGTGGGGCACAAGCAGGTAGCACAGTTTTATCTTCCTTTTGTTGGAGAAGAAAGGGAGATCAGCAAGCTCGTGCAGGCAAAGGAGAGAAAAAAAGAAAAAGATTAACAGGAAGACCGACTGGCCAGGGAAGAGCAGAACGCTTACTGGGAGGTCAAACCAACTGAAAATCGTACTTCTTCCTCCAAATAGGGCAGACATCCAGAGTGTATAGTTTGTGAGGCACTTGGCCAAAGTCAAAGTGAGACATACAAAATCCTACCGCAAGACAGATAGAAAGAAAAATATCCATATCTCAGCATAACAGCACACTTGGCTCCAAATCTACTGTTGAAGAAAAGGTCAGCAGACAGTTCTTAGTCAGTGATGATTGCTGAGTATGAAAAGACACAAGCAAGGGGCAGCAAAAGAAGCAGAGATGATTAGAAGGGCAGCAAACCTCCCCCAGTTGGGAATGGGGCTGGACAAATCGTATTATCTCCCTGTGCTTCCATGCACACTTAAAGCCAGAAGCCATTATGCGAGGGGATGAGACCAATAGACCTACCTGGACTCATCACCTCTTTCCAGACTTGGCTAGTTCAGATAATGATGCAGTCCAAGCAGATTTCTGCAAACAACAACTTGGCATTTTAGGAATGCCTTCTACTGACACACATGGAGAACAGGTTACTGCACACTGGCTGCAGGCTGAATGGGAATGATCGAAATTCCACACAGGCCTGGGATCCCTGCCCTTCAGTTAACCCGCTTGGCATGTTTCCACCAAATGTGTTTAACATGAAAGCTTCCTATTATTTTATTGCCATATTTTCCTCCTTCCCCCATCTCACATGCTAGGTGTAACATTTACTCCAAGGCTACCCCCAGCCAGCACTATTCCCCTGCCTCCTTCTTACATCTTGAATCCTAGATGGAGTAGCATAAGCACAGTCTAACGTAAGGATTTGTCACACAGGTGGCAAATGCTCAGAACAGCTGAAGAGAACAATCATAATCCTGTTTATTAATCATTAATTAATTCTCTATTAATCCTCAACTGAAAGACCTTTGCCTGACACCTCACGGTCTTTGCAGAATGAACTTACTCTCAAGGACAAGGATGTCCCTTTGGATACCACCACATTCAGAACATGAATCAAGAACTGAAGATCTATCATTACAGTGAAACTGTAAGTAAGTTCAGCTTCTCTGTCTTTTACGGTCATTAAAACTTTTACCTACATAGCTAGGGCTTTAATTGCAATGCATGTCTTTTGGAATTTGGAATGGAGTAGATGTTTTTATACATTCTACAAATGTTGACCTGAAGAAAACTGGAATGAATCTAAATGATCCATGTTCTAGCTCCCCATCTCCTCTATTTCACAGAATCACAGAACAGTTAAGGTTGGAAGGGACCTCTAGAGATCATCTAGTCCAACCCCCCTGCACACGCAGGGTCACCTAGAGCACGTGGCACAGGACTGCGTCCAAGCGGGTTTGGAAGATCTCCAGAGAAGGAGACTCCACAGCCTCTCTGGGCAACCTGTTCCAGGGCTCTGTCACCCTCACAGTAAAGAAGTTCTTCCTCATACCCTTGCTAAATATTACAGTAGCACCTTTCCAAACTACTCAGATGTGTCTTTAAAGAAAGTTTCCATGTATTGTTTTCTAATGGACTAGGTTGAGAATGTCTGTTTTCCCTTGTCTTATTCCTTTTTATCTTCATTCTTCATTGTTTAATTTTTATTTATTAAAATTAATCTCATTTTTGAATGGCAAAAGAGAGGAGACAAATTTAAAATGTTTCAGGGATCCTATGAGAAACCTCTTTATAACTGTGTGTGGTCATACGGTTTTGTCAATTGTCTGATATTTTAATCTCCTCTTGTGCTTTTCTGGTGGTATTCTCATTTCCTCTCACTCTTTCTCTTCTCTCCATTACCAATAACTGATAGGCACTCCCATTTCCATCATCTGTTTCCTATTCACTTTTATGAATATTTAAGAAAATTAATAATTTGCTAAATAGAGCTGGTAAAGTCCCCCTGGCACTAGGTAACTCCAGCCATCTCTTTACAGTCTTTCTACATCTTATCTTCTTAGTACCAGGCAGGTAGATCCATTCATGGTCTAACTCACCACTGAAACTGGCCCTGGCTTGCATGGTTTAATGTTTTGACACTAGAAACTACCATTCGGAGTATTCTGTGTCCTCATAAAATGATGTGTTAATACAACCCAGCTGGCCAACTATTTTTCAAGACAGTGTCCTTCAGCATTTACACAGCAAGTAGAGTATAGGAAATACCTGCAAACACTGTAATAAAACAGCTAGGCTAGGCAATATATATTCTATACTCAGTCGCTAAATACACAAGGTTCTGCTAACAGGGATACAATGGCATCCAGCCATCAGAAAGGTGGCAATCGGAAAAACTGTGTCTATCTTCAACACAAACTATTTAAGCAGATATTGCCAGGTCCTTTCTAGTCTTGTTCTATACACAGCTCTCGGCAGCAATCGCTTCTCCTCCTAGGAGATTCCTACCAAATGTTCAGTTGCCGCTTCCACGAGGCAGAGAGGGCTTTTCCTTCAGTTTGACTACAACTTGTGCCAAGGGCTGTTCATCCACGGCAGCACTGCCCAGCGTTCACAAACCGCAAACACGAAATCGCAGTACAGCCCTGAGGAGCATTTCCATAGCGGCAGGGCGAGCGCAAGGAGCCCGCGATGGGGCCAGGCCCCGCTCCCTGTCACACACCCTGGCCACGTGCAGTTTGTGGCCAGCCGCGCGGCGCCCGCTCCTGCCCTTCAGGAGGCGCCGGCAGCGACGCACCGCGCGCAGGCCTCGTTTCCCAAACCTCCCCCGACCACTTTCCCTCAGCCTCGGCTTTTAGTCATATCTCTGAATTCATCTCCTGGATGTTTTCCCAGATGAAAACATCTGTAACTTTTCCTTGGGGCTTAGAAAAGACTTTTCAGTCCATTTTTCCATATCACCACACGCTGCCCTGGAGATGTCTCTGAGGTGGGTATACAGTGAGGTTATACATTCCCAGTCCTCACAGGGAAAAGGGTTTCAAAAGGACATTCCAAATATTTTAAGCTATGGAAAAAGTGATCAAATATCTCACTCACCACTGAAATGTCATCATTTTATGCATTTCATAAAGACTTCTCTCATTATGTTAGATAGGCCTGGAGAGACTCCAGTCTCTGTGGGCTGCACACATTCTCCTGCTCTGCTCAGAAATTAAAAAATCTAAGCCTGTTTTGTAAGCAAGCTAAATCCTTCTGTGCCCTGCTACTGACCCAGAGCTTAATGACAATATACCAAATTTCTTCAATAAACTGACCTGTTTTCGTTAAGAATATTTTTCTCACAGTTGTGTGCACATCATTCTCTCCATATGCCTTGATGAAAATAACAATTACATATGAAGAGAAAGCAAGCCCCAAACAGTGAGCACAGCAGCAGTCACCTGAGGAAACTGAGTGACAGCCCGTGAGCAGTGCAGAAAATCAATGACACCAAATAAACAAGGTAGCAAGTTGCATTCTCTTCCCAACTGAATAAGGTTATTAGTATCCCAACTTTTAATCCATCTAGACTTTTCTTTTTAAGCTTGTCACAATGCTGCAGCAACACAACAGCTTTATACGAATAGCTGCAGCATCAGCAGGGACGCTCAGAAAGTCTAGTTCAACCTCCTTGAGCTATGGAGTAACACAGACCTTAGATGAGACAAGCAAGCAGTTCTGGTTCTCACCACCAGACAAGTGAAGCGTATTCTTAGTTCTTACTCTCTTTTATACTACTGTGTACTTTGCCTCAAAGAGCCAAAGGCACCAGTGACTCTATGAGCCCAGAAAAGGACAGGTCTAAACCTGTAATCCCCAGTTCAAAGGCTGCAACACAAAGATGTGCAATCTACTGGCCTGGCAAAGATGAATGCTGAGAAGGAAATGTCTTTATTAAGCAATACATCATTTTTCAGTCTAGGTTGCTTTAATATGAACAACTGTATCAATGGATTTTACGCAATAAAAATCTATATCCTCATAATTTTCTGCAAAGTTTCTCCTTTTCTGCCAGATCTGGATAAAACATATTTCTGCAATAATAGAGATGTAGAAAAAACAATGCTGGTAAATGGCTACTTAAAAGCATATTTTTGCCATTCTTTCTTTGTCTCTTGCCAATGAAATGAAAAATTTAAATTAACACTCTGAGATCTATGGCTGCCTTGTACTGAAAACATCAAGCAATTCTTTCATTGGCAGCACCATAGTGTTTAAGGAACAAGTACAAGACATGTTCCAGATTATCTGAAGGACAATGGTAAGAAATATCTTTGATTGCTTGTCAGTAAAAAATACATACCAGATTCTGCTATTAAAAAGAAATATGCATTGGGACAACACACATTAGGAAGACACTAAAGATCCCCATTCAAGTCTGCTAGGTCTGCTTTGAATGCAGACCTTGGTGCCTCGTCCTAGTGAACCAGTGGTGATACTAGAAAGTATCTGATGTTGCATCTGATCCCACAGACTCCACTGATGTGAACAAATCCCATCGCCTCTTCAGGTCCTACTTCTGCATGCTCCTCATAGAAGAAAAGGTGCAACTGCAAGCAGCTATTGACCTCCTTTAGAAGTGCCTTTGGGAGGGAGAACTTGGGAATTATTCACGATTTTCAGTTTATCCCTAATCCCTTAATTCTGCCATTCTGAGGGTAGAGACTTTTGCTTAATGGCAGTGCCAGAAATAACAAGCTAGAATTGCATGTTTATGAAATGGGGTCTTAGTTACTTATTAGGATCAACTGGGCTTGAATTAATGTTGGCTGACATTCAAGAGCACCGAGTGCACTAAATAAGCAACACAGTTTAGAACACGTTAATGGCTGTTTGTTGTCTAACACACTAGAAACACACAAGCTCGTTAGACCATAGTTTTCTTATAAAGATATAGATATTTTATACTCAGTATAAAAATGTGGCAAATACGGCGCTGCATTCTATAGAATTGCAGCTTTGTTCCCACTGGTGATTGATGCTGGCAGACAATGCTCCATTTAACATGATAACTTCGACCCCTCCAAATTTAAATCAGGCTGGTAGATACATCACAGCATTATCATTTGTGTTTTTATCTCAGAAGGTAGGATACTATTTTACAGGTTATAAGCCAAAATTGTGCAGAAGCAGGACTCATGTAGAAATGATGCTGAAATACAAGTGGGCAGGAGTTCAGGCCAGCTTAAATAAGTAGCTGATATTGTAGATGGCACAAAGCTTTTCAGTCTTATGCTGAAGGCAACCTAATATGCAAATATGACTTCATATTTTAAACCAATCAAAAATTGCACACAAGGTACTTACCGTAAAAGACTTATAAAGGATCTGAAGTACAGGGAGGACAACCATTCGCATAGTTTGGGTACATGTCTCATAGTAATTCTGACAGTACTCTAGTCTTTTAATTGTGTAAAGGCTCACCAGGTTTAGGCTTGCACTAATACTTGTACTGGTAATAATATATATATATATATATATATTCACATTAGCACTCTGCTTCACAACAGGAGCAAGTTCCTCATCACTCCACTTACCATGTTTTGGCTTGCATCTCAAACACACAGCCTTGGGCTTCTCAAACTGGATTCTCTTTGGATGAAACCAAATGGGAAATCCACTCCAACAGTAAACCTACTGCACTTCACACAATTAGGGCATGCAGTTCACAGCACCAGATTAGAAAGGGGTCAAGGTAAACCCCCTACAGTGTGTTTAGAGCACACATCGGCTCCTCAGCACCCATGGTTCTGTCCTATGAATCCACTGCTATAGTGCTGCAGTGCCTGCTAACATGGACACAGCCAGTGTCAGCTGAATAAAACTGAGCTGTGCAATCATAAAATCAAATTGCTAGAATCCCCAAATAGAAAAAGAAATTCTACACAAGCACAATAAATGGATGCAAAGGGAGAGGAAAGGAAGGGCTACCTTTGAAGCAACTCCTCTCCTTTAAGGCTGGTCCTGAAATCCTGACACCTGAGCAAAGCACCATCGAGAGTGATTCCATCCTCGCTGAAGGACTGCACTTTGCCAAATCAGCCCCAAAGAGAAAAAGTCTCTTTAAAAGACAGGCCCAAATCAAAAGCTTTCATGTGAAAGCGAAACAGATCAAATTCACTGCTTTGACTGAATACGATGGAAATAATAGCATACAGCAATAACAAAACAAACATTTCAGGACCTGACTTTTCATCAAAACATTAGAAAACTTTGACCAAAATGATCAATCTTGTCTGCCCACAAAGTCATTCTAATCCAAAAAGAAAAAAAAAAAGAGAGAGAGAAAAAGAAATTCCTCCGATACATAGTCACAAAGCAATGGTGAATCCAGCCCACACCTAGCTGAACTTTCCACAAGCAGAGATGCAGGCACAATTAACACGATCCATTACTAGCATCCCTAACGCCCAGGAAAACAGCTCTGCCCTACGCAGTCTTGACCAGTTTTAGCAGAAGCAAAGCAAATTCCAACCTATGGCCTTTGGCCAGAAGCTTCAGGGGAAGAAGTGTCTCCTTCCTGTCCCTCTGGCAAGAAGCAAAGCATGGCACCAGGCAGTTTCATTTGCATAGGTTTTCAAATAGCGCTCTGGTAGAAACATGTTTTTAAATGATCATAAACATCTCTTTGGCCGTGGGGGAGTACTCTCCTACTCTTCCCAGTCTTACAGTGGAGGATCTATAGTGATGAAGAAGTTTACCATGGGAGATGCAGCAGAGCTAAGAAGCCACTAAAACTCTATAGCAAAGTTTAGCAAAAGCAAAAAGTGTCATATCATGTTGCAGGGAGCCCAGGAAGGACACAGCAAGTGCCAGGGCTGGCATGAAGTCATTCAGATTACCAGCAGTGGCTGACTCCAAATGACAGTGTGCTTTGAGGATGGCTGAGGTACAACAGCGAGACTGCAGCTCAGCTTTGCAAAGGCAGTGATTGTATTACAATTTGAAGAACATATTACCCCATTATTTCCAGCTCAAAGTCTTATTTTGCTCCAACAGATTGGCCATGCCTTTTGAACTAAAAAAAAAAAAACTTCTTTCCTTTATTCCACTGTCTTTTTCAGAACTATCAGAAGAAAATATAGTAGCTGATAAATGTATCAGGAAGACTGAGAACATGGTAGAAGTCCAAGTCAGCTTATAAATATGAAAGAAAAGTATTCATGAGAACATAGGAGCATTTAAACTGAAGTTTGTTTAGTACAACAAGGCATATAACACTTTTGATGCTGAATAAACTGAAAAAGTAAGCTGTCATGCCGCCAAAAAGGTTAGCAATATTTATAATATTCAAGTGTCTCTGCAATTAAAAGAAATCATGACAACAAAACCTAGGTTTTGCATGCAGAAAACTGCACAAAATACAAGCAGTAATTTTAAAGAAGCATGATCAGGTATTCACTGAGAGCCATTTAGAGATCTAAGGCTTTTTGGAGTCTCAGTGGATAAGATGGCCACTCTGCAACATTTGAGCAAAAAAGCAGACTTCTTGTGGTTACAGGGTTTCCGAAAGGATTCATCATTTTGCAATCCCACATAATGTTGATTTCTTCATAATCTCATCTTGATTCCTTCATCTTTCTGGTAACTATAAATCACAGCAGTTTAAAAGAAGGTCATGCATACAGTTTCATACATGATTCTGTTACAAAAGACAAACTACCTGGGGTATTTTGCTTGAGGGCTATATAAAGTCATCAGTTCACTTCTGGATTGACTTTAATACGACTCCATGGAATATTTGCATCCTTTTCTCTTTCAGAAGGACTCTGTACACTCATTAGTTCCCTAACTACTTACAGCAAGCCCAACATTTCTTCCAAAATGTAACAGACCACAAAGCTTTCTCTTACAGGAAAGCAGCAGGCACACAGGATGATGCAGCCTGCCGCAGCACCTCAGCACAGGCACGCAGCTCCCGAGTGGGATCTGCCCCTCTCGCTGAGGCGCCTCGACTCCCTTTATGGTCTGTGAGACCTGAGCACCTCGGAGCGGGATGCCAACCCAACACACACCTGATGTGTTCTCCTTGCTGTGCATCTCCCAACGCCGAGGGTGCCTCTCCGTTTCGCCCGCCGCTGCCTCTGCCCAGGAGCCAGCCTTGAGCAGCCTCCTCCGGGCAGAGCCGTGCTCCTTCCCGCAGCCTGCCCAGCAGGCCTGCTCCAAAACTTGTTATTCAGCACGAGCTGATAAGCCCAGGAGAACCCAGAAGCCAGAGCAGGGGCTTGCAAACTCCCCCAAGGGTCCAGGTTATGCTCAGCAGGGCCAGCCTTAAACTAGAATTAGTCATTTCAGCTGAATTACAGCTGGCTCTGTGCTAAATCAATCTGATGCAGTTGCTCTCCTTGTGCCCTAGGGAATCAGTATTATCCTGTTTTTCCCATTAACCATGGCACGTCAGCCCTTTGCTACAGAGAGCTGCATGCAGTATTGTGCAGACAACAATAAATTCTGATATTCATCATAGAATCATAGAATGCTCAAGGTTGGAAGGGACTTCTAGAGTCAACTAGTCCAACCCCCCTGCACACACAGGGTCACCTAAAGCACGTGGCACAGGACTGCGTCCAAGAGGGTTTGGAAGATCTCCAGAGAAGGAGACTCCACAACCTCTCTGGGCAGCCTGTTCCAGGGCTCTGTCACCCTCACTGTGAAGAAATTTTTCCTTAAGTTCCTGTGGAACTTTTGATGCTTCAGTTTGTGGCCATTACCTCTAGTTCTGTCGGTGGCCACCACTGAAAAGAGGCCAGCACCATCCTCCTCACTGCCTCCCTTGAGGTACTTATAGACACTGATTAGATCCCCTCTCAGCCTTCTCTTCTCCAGGCTGAACAGGCCCAGCTCCCTCAGCCTCTCCTCATAGGGCAGATGTTCAAAACCTGCCAGGACAGAGTTTAAACCTGAGCACGTTCCCCGCTGACATCTTTACACGCCCCTTTGAGTATAGTTTTAACTTTGTATCTCCAGGGTTTGTAATTCCTAGTTAGAGGATATTAGCCTATGTCTTTGCCATTTCCTAACAGTTTCTTTCAGTCACTTACAGTTTTACTGGCTTTATTTGGAAATATGGTTGCATTTACAGATTTTATGTATAAGTATCAACTTCAGCCTAATAAAAAATACAAATTGATTTGTCCCATATCCAAAAGCTTATTCTGTGTTATCATAGAAACAGATCTGTTTACATTTTCATTAGCTTTTCAGACCCATGCAAACATCAAAATCCAGCAGTATAGAAGGTCAACACCAGCACCTAGAACAAGCCTTATTTTAAACCAGAGGTTTGGATTCTATGTTTTTAAAGCTTTTTTTTTTTTTTTAATGTCAGATCCAAATGTTTTACATGCTACTTTCTCAAGCTGCAACATTTCCTGTGGATGAAATCCTTACCCTTGCTCTTAGTAAAAATTGTCATGGTCCTTGCTATAAACCCCAGAGCTAGCAACAACTATCAATTAGGAAGAGATCACAGGCCAAGGGGGTTGCTCCAGGCTCCGTTTTCTTGCATTCCGTGCTCCAGATAAGTGTCCCTGTATTCCTTCTGCTACTGCTGCCTGCCATATCCTTGCTTCACACATGGTAGAATCTTCTGTGCTCCCAACTCTCTCACGCCTCCAACCAGGCAGCAACTGGTAATAAAAACCTGACGCCCAAAATTGGAATCATAACTGCGTGTTGAAACACTCCTCTGAAGTGCTCGCATCCCCAGCACCATATGGATCCAGCAAAGGACCTCAGAGAGAGAGAGAGTGACAGAAAGAGAGAGAAACGAGAGCTTCTAACCGAGGAGCACATGGATTCAAGCTAGCAGCAGCAAAGAAAGCTGCTGGGACTGATTTACTACTAGAGCTGTTAACCTATAACTGACTTTTTCCAATGAATTTTTCAAAAACAATAATCAAGTTAAAATTAATAATCTGAATACAAAACTTTTCTTAAAGGAAAAGTTGTTTTGTCCCACAGAGGGAAGGGAAGAGAGAAGATTCAGTAAAGGCATGAAAGAGCATCCTGGAGGCGGGCAGCGTGTTTCCCATTGGGGCAGAGCCGCAGGACACCACGCAGCGCACACAGAGCTCCCTCTGCCACGTCAGGACCTGCCGAGTGCCACCGTGGGGACAGCAGGGATGAAGTGGAGGGAGTAAGAGGTCTGGGGCGATGTGTGTGTGTGCTAGAGAGAGAGGAGGAGGGAGGGAGGGAGAGGGACAGGGACTCGAGTCTCAAAATATAACCTGGTTTTGAACAACTTTTCCTACTCTGTTTGTAGTTTGCAATTACAGATCAGAATCAACAACTTCGTCTACCACCTGCGCATTTACTTTCTCATATTTAACTACCACACTTCAAGTATCTATAACTTTTTGTAATACAGCATCACTGAGAGTTCATAGTTCAGGAAACAGAAGCAGAAAGGTAAGAGACAATATTTTCAAAAGGAGGTTCTGATTTTGGGGTGACCCGCTTGTTTACCATAAAGCAGAGACTGTTTTTTTTAAAGCTTTGGTTTCAGCAACTGTAGCCAAATGCAAGAGAGAAAACTGGAGCCTGAGCACAAATGTCTGGCTCGTATCCTTCTCTTGGACCACCATGCTGGATTACCACCACTGCTAACAGCACTTCCACTGAGAATTGTCAGCTGGGCCTCTTGACAAAATATGAAGATATGTTGATGAGCTTTGAGTTGAAAACACTGAAGTATTCACTCCATTTAATAACAAAAAGCATCTAAATCTTTTAAGTCAAAAGTTCTACTGGGAAATAAGCAATAGACATTTCTGTGTTCCAAATGTCAGGACTTCCATTCTTTTACTATAAACTGTATGCGGAGTTCAAATACAAGGGGGGAAATTCCCAGCCCAATTCTGCACATTGCGCTGTGCAGAATTCTCAAAGAGGACAGTACTGAGCAGTTATCCATATAGTTTTCTAGTCTTTTCATCCACTCGAAGAGAAAACAAGGACCACCTCAGGATAGGAAGGAAATTAAGATAGGAATTATGGGAAATACTTGTACAGGAAAAATTTAGCTTCCTACACACTTGGCGGAATCACTTACTAGGAAACAATAATACCAGCTGCTCCAAGATTGCACCACCCTCCCTAATAACTTTATGCAGACTGAGATGTTTCTTCCCATCTGCCAAATCCAGTGCAGCTTGGAGTCTTGCTGGAGGTGAGGGAAGTGAGCACTGCTGGCTATTAAAACACAAAGGTCAATACACCAGCCCTGCCCCAGGAAGCCCCTGCTCTGCAGATTACCAGCTGTTCGCAGAGGTTAGCAGTGAAAGGAGCGCTCTAATGAGACTCCATTTTTATACTCCTCTCTAGACATCCACTACAAAGCATCACGTCCTGGGATAGAAATCAGGGTGCTTGTTCTTTTTTTCTTAGCAGTTCTTGAGTTTTGTCCCTTATATTCTACTTTTTTTTTTTTTGGTGTATTTCATTCCTCCTGCAAGTGAAGAAAGGTTCAGTCAGTTAACAACAGGAATTTCACAGCCATTATTCTAAAAAGCATGTGGAAAATTAGGCTCTAAACTCCTTGTTTAAGAAGCTAATAACTTCTAAACAGAACAAGTTCTAATAAATTTCCTAATGTGCCGAAAGACAAGCCAGCAAGTACCAAGGCAGCCAGACTGACCTCAACTGATCTCAAGCAACAGACTTTCACATGAGGCTTCTTGCCCACAGAGTCACTTCCTCCTCCTCTGCTTCACAAGATAGGGTTCAACCTAATGAAGTCACTAGATGAGCAGCCTCAAACTCATTCCCATGGCAACTCATGGCATAACAAAACACAGGATTTTAATCCCCATTCTCACATTTCATGAGAGAATGAAATCCCCATTCTCTCACACTTCGTGAGAGAAGAAGCTGGGCTGCAACTTGACAGAACTGTACGACTCATAAATAAAGCAACATGGGAATGAGTTAATGCAATAGCATGCTACATTGCTACGGGGGTAAATGGATCCAAACCATGCTGCGTAGATCAAGGTCTAGATCTGGACCTAAGCTCCCACATTGGCAGTATTCAGAGTCAGTGCTTTAACCTTCAGAAAGGGATGAAGCTAAACTCCCCAGAGATCATTAAGAGATAGATTCAGCAATCTGGTCCTGCTCAGCACAGCATCAGGTCTAAGCCATAACGAGATCCAGGGCAGCTGCCCCAGAGTGCAACTGAATCTGTTATTTCTCCCAATTGAACTTCTAGTTTCTTTATCTGAAGCCAAAGTTGAAAGATCCTCTTTTGACAGCATGTGAGAGAGATCATTTACTCTTATGCTTTCACTTATTCGAATGTTTTCATTTCCACTAAGAATTCCATTTTATTGCATAATTTCTCTCTCTGGGATAAAGCAGCATCAGCACTAGAATCTTACTGCTGACAGAGACTTGCTTTTAGTGAGAATTCTTGGTAAAACATTCTGGAGTAAGATTTCATAAAACCTACCTGTAAATATGTTTTGCGATCATTCAATTTCGTACATATGCATCCTATACCCTAGCTTCAAAAGAAAGTCTTAGCCACACTTTGGATAGGAAAAAAAAAATTACCGATATTAGGACAAAAGCAGGGGAAAGATACATATCTAGATAAGATGAAAAGGATTCAGTGAACTTCTGAATGAGTTTCATAGCTGTATCTCAAGTCAAAGCTAAGAGTCCAATCTCTGCGAAAGGCCCCAAAGCAATCTTTGATCATAAAAAATTCACTATGCTATATCCTTCAAACAAGCATAATTCCCTGCTTCAGATCTCCTCGGCCCCTGTGTACAGCAGCTAATCTTCTTTGATTTGTTCCATAAACACAGTTGCACACAGCAGGTTAGGCACAGCTTAGGAGGGATTCCTGCATTGCATCCCGCTGCCATGGATGCTTCTGCTAACCCACAAGAGCTGGGGGTTTGTTCCTTTCCCTGCCTCATCCAGAGCTCCATCACATTGCTTTTTTCAGGACAGAGAAAAGAAAGAAAAAAAAAAAAAAAAAAACCCTTTCCACTAGGACAGTCCTACAAGCTGCAGGAGTACACAGGAGTCTTTTCACATGCTGGCTTGGAGGCAGCGCTCAGGCAGGCCGAGTGCAATGCGGAGTAAGGGGCGCGATCCAAGGGTGCCACTGGGAAATCCCAGGTCACAAGGAGGGATGAAAATCACTCCTTAACCTACAGCTTTTGTTGCTTCGTCTCTGTGAACTCCATGCCTGTATGGTCCCACATACAAGGGAAAATAGAAATCTAGCCAGAATTTCAAAAACTCTGGAAATCCCACAAAATTACTGAATCCCACATAGTTCCTGTTTGAAAGCATAAATGAACTCCAATTTGTTTAAAAGTCCTGTCAAAAGTCTGCGAATGAGCCCAGTTTGAACTTTGCTGCAGACATTTCCTATATCTGGAGAACCTAACAAGCAGCGCTGAAGCTTTGAGAACTTCTCAACATGCAGCTGCTCCCACGGAGAGAAACTGATGAGAGAGAGCAACATAACACTGCTGAATGCTGCGCTCTGCTGCAAATCTGAGAGTCCAAATGACGGAGAGAAACTGATGAGAGAGAGCAATTTGCATTGCTGCAAATCCGAGAGCCCAAATGAGAGCTGATGATTTCCAAATTCCTTTGAAAATAAAATGAGCTCTTCAAAACATCCCCTGCAGTGGCAAGAAACTCAAAAGGCCTAAGTGATTGCTGCTGTGGTAACACAGTCATAATGATTTTATAAACATTGAAATTATAAAAAGATATATAACTGGGAAGCAAGCTCTAAGATTTATCTGTTGTCATTTCAGGCATCACCAGAGAATGAGTCATATCTTATGGTGTGGTCACCAACCTTCTCTCCGTGGATTGGACAAAATACTGACAGCTTCTCATTTGGTGCTCGGACAGGTGCTCAAAGGCAGACGACAGGGCTGCAGGGCAAAACATCCAATAGACACTTTGGAAATTTAGTGACATCTCTCTTCATACCTATGTAAATTTAGCATGCATTTTTCTAGCAATCACCTTTCTTGCATCTGGTAGGACACAGACATCACTGCAGCTGTCTTTGTTAGGACACAAGACCACTGTCAACCCTGATTAAGTATCGAAAGGACAGAATACAAGAGCAAGAGATCAGGGTAGCACCTCTTGTCCTTTTCAAGATGAAGAACATTTGCAAAGGTAACTCGACTTTAATATAGAAACATGAATTTGGACCAGTGACAAACCTCATAACGGTGGATGATGGACAGTTTGACAAAATAGATCTTCAGTGTTTCACATTCTTTTCTGCAGAATAGAGATTACAAACTGCCCCCATTTCCCAAAGGTCACCACAGATAAACATCAAAAACTAAAAAGCTATGATTATATATGTATATATAAATATATATGTTATTATAAGGTCACAAAATGAAGAATATACTATATTCTCTTCTAAAAACTTAACTGAATGAAAGGGAAACATACTTTATATAGTGTTAATGAGTTTTCTTTGTATTGTTGGCTTACTATAGCTCAGTAATTTTGTTTCTAGTATTTTTTTGATCATAAGCTATCTCCTACATTCATCTGTCAAGAAAGACAGATGTCATTAGAGGCCAAGTCAGACTGGAAACAGTAATCCATTTTCTAGATAAATCCTCCTACAAAGACAGCAACCAGTGCATGGGATGTGTAGCAGCTGAAACCGCAGTGGTACCTACAAGATTTAATTGTTCATATGTGATATAGCTTTTTCTTTGTTTAATGCAGCACATAGAAACTCTCAGGAGTCTGGAAAGAGGTCATATCCATGCCTGAATGAGAAAAGAACATTAAAATTATCATTATAGGCCTTCCTCCCTTTGACTTAGCTGGGTGAACCTTAAAAGATTCAGAGTTCAGGTTCAGTTCAGATAAACATCCGAAAGTTCACAGGTTTACCCAAACCATCTGAATCTCTAGAGCCCCAAAATAAGCTGGAAATCTCCAGAA
Source organism: Tinamus guttatus (assembly GCF_000705375.1). The sequence goes on along the minus strand of NW_010581266.1, from coordinate 44,545 downwards.
CTGCCTTTCTTGAGGGATTTCCTGCACTTCTACTTTTGGATAAAAATCAGAAGTTAAACAAAAAGAAAAAAAAAATCCAACATGAATTAAAAATTGCTGAACCATAGCACAATTAATTTTATCTTACACTCCAAAAATCAGTCCATCCATATTGATATCCTATCAAGTGTTTAGATTATCTCTTCTAAAAATAGATGGCCACCTCTACTTTTTCACATGGTTTCTTTCATTCACTCTTACTCCTGTTTGCCATCATAATTTTGTGAGTGGAACTCAGAGCAAGTGGTAAAAGGATGCTCTCTGTTCTTACACACACTGACAGTGTATCTACATAGCACATTTAGGTCTTGCACAGAGTATCTCCCCATCTAAAATATTTATTAAAAAAGAGCCTGGGAGTATAGCAAAGTAGTTTACAAAGTGCTGACACCCATAATGGATAATGCTCTCATTGGCATAGGAGCTGCTGGTTTCCCTCTTTGACACTGATAGGGAAATAACATCGGCAGCTGCACTATCAGTAAAACCTGACCTTCTGATCAGCCTTCGCTCGCTCTCCCAGTGCAGATTCTCATCTACCAAATTAACTCAGGCCATTCCATTTTCTCTGTTGTAAAAATGTGCTTTCAATCACAACTGTGACTAAGACAGATCTTCTGTGCTAAACGAAAAACATGTTCCCTTGTGGTAGTTTCCCTCTTCCCCGCCACACGGCAAGCCAGACACGAGTGTGGATACCCATCTCCTGGCATCCTGCGAGGAGCCCGCCGCGTCAGGAGGCTCTCCAGGAACACCTTCCCCCTTTGCTCACTGCTGTGTTGGGCCATTTGTACCAGGCTGAGCAGAATCATTCTTTCTGTTGCTCCTTCTGCTACAGGAAAAATGTTCTGCATAATCTAAGCACTAAGCACACTTCATTAGTCAAAGATCTAGGTAGTCCAGTCTAATTACAGTGATAAAAAGGGTATATTCCCTCTTTCCATCGAATTCAGGTATCAACTTAGAGACATCCTAAACCATTGTTTGCACCAGCACCATCATGTCTAACAGCTGCTTGGGAAACCATCCTCCTTAAATTTGCCTAATTCTTTCCTGAACCTGCTTATGCTTTTGGCCAGGATAACATCCTGTGGCAATGAGTTCCACAACTTAATCACACTTCTTTTTGCTTGTCTCACATGTGCTAGATGAGAAATTGAGTGTTTTGGTTTTGTGAGAAGTAGTGAGTAGAGAAATAGATCCTTCCCCATTCCTTTTTATTCACCCTCATGGTTCTTGGAGATATTGATCAACTTTCTCCCTCAGTCTTTTAAGTTTATTAAGACTTTTGTCATTCCATAGCAACTTTATGACCCACCTCTGCATTTTTTCTTGAAATCCTTATCATTTTGAGATGATGGAGTTTCCAGAGTTGCGCACAGAATGCCAGGGATGAATGCCCTATGGCATGACACTCCATACTTCGATATATATTTCCTTCCTACTAGCTCCTACCATTCTACCTGACTCTGTCATTTTCAGAGATAGTCATAATGGTGCCCAAAGTTCCGACTCCTACATGGGAACAGCTTTTTCCCCACTAGTCGTGGCATATGTATAACTTAGGCTGATTACTTCTCGAACATTATTTTTCATTTACTGAGGTTAGAAAATAACTAGACAGATGAGATTCAGTCCATCAGCATCATAATAAGTTCTGCAGTTCCTTATGGTTGATCTACTGTAGATTATCCTGAATAACTTTGCATGATTAGAAAATCTGATTGTTCTGCTGTTTTATACAAATTTTTATACTTTCTTTTTTGAATAAAATGGAACAACTCTTGTTAGCAGCTTCTAGCTTTCTCCTTCTGTGATTATCATCTTTTCTACCACATTGTGGCAAAGTTCTAGCTGAGGAAGGTGGCATTTCCCACATGTTTTTCACCCATTTTACAGAGTCTTGCCACACCATCTTCACAAAAGCATGAATACTTTTTAATTGACATGAATTACTTGAACACACTTCTCTCCTACCTCTTTGCTGGGCCTCAGTAAATGTGGTAAACACTTGTTGTGGTAACGTGGTAAGCTTCTCTTCAAGAAAAGACCTAATATAGAAAGCTCAACTTCCCCTCTTCCCTTTCTCCTCCCCAAGATTCTTGTTGCTGTTCTTGGGCGTTTTCCTTTCTTTCTTTCTTTCTTTTTTTTCTTTTTTTTTTTTTTTTTGAGAGGGGGGAGGTGGGAAGAGGGGGAGCGTGACGGGGGAGTGCTCCTTTTCAAACCAGATCTATGTTGATCTGGGGCTCATCTCTTACCTCCATTGGCTCAAACACTTGAAATTAGCCAAAATCCCTACCAATATTATGGGTCTATAGTGCCCTGCTCCTTTTTCTGTATATCAAGCCCAGAGCGTTACAATTTCACATCCTCCAGAATCCAGAAAAACTTACCAAACTGACAGCTGAAACTCATGCTTGCTGCAGCTTTCCAGAGGAACTTGCCTCATGGGGTCTGTTCAGCCCCTGATGAAAGAAGGGCTTAAGCATGAAATCCTCTGCGGCTCCAAAGGCAGCTCTTGGTTGCTGTTCCCGGTGTGTCGCTGATGTATAGCTAGGCATATGCAGTACATCTTCTCGCCATATGGTGCATCAGACCTGTTGGAGTTTAATTTTTAATTAAACTAAGAACTAAGGGCCACATTCACTCACAGCATCAGCTTCCTCCAAACCAGATGTCACAAGATACCGCAAAAATTGCATTCATGTGAGCCCAAACACAGGCTGTGGGTGGCCATTCCCCGAGCCTTGTTTACCATCTCTGTCAGGATGGGAAGACTTCTCAGAGGCAGCAGTCTGACAGCGCTGGTGCTCTGGACCCCTGCAGCCTCCTATACTCTGTGACCAAACGTGAAGTTCAGCCTTGCTGTGACACATCAGTTACAAACCAGGTTCACTAAACAACCTGGCAGAAAAATAAATCCCCTCTAGGTTTATCCAAAGTTTCCCAAGGCAGGATGGTTACTTCTGAGGCGCCGAGTCTGCCTAGCGCTCCGAACAAGATGGCCGGCGTGCCAAAGCCCAGGCGCCCGTTGTAGGCCTGGCGAGGGGCTCCAGACTACCGCAGTCTGCCAGGGGTACCTGAATGGATACGGTTACTGGACTTACAGTAAAAACAGGTAAATTTATCAAGTTCTCAGGAGCCCCTGGGCATTTCAGGAAGTAGATGGGAGAAGAAAAAAAAGAGAAGAAAGAAAAGAAGCCCAAGTTGAGATAGCCAAATTGCATGGCAGCCCCACATCTTCCCTGCCCCTAGAGCTCCCTTCCGTGCATACAACGCTTTTAGCGGTGAGGTCCGTAAGGCTCCAAAGAAGCAATAGTGATTTATTTCAGCAAAAGCTGAGGCCAGCAGCCTACCTGTAATGTTATTTGTCAAGCAAGGGTAACAGACTAGCACAGCTTTTATATCCTGGGCATTGACTCAGTGTCAAATATGTAATGAAAAAAAAAAGAAAAGAAAAATAAGAAGTAGCTGATCCAAGAACTGGCAATGTCTGTACTCACGGATCCAATCCCTCTCTTGCCTCCAGCCCCCTCCCCACTCTTCACCCTAAGTCTCCCCTCCTTCTCTGCCTTTCTCACTTACTTGGAAGTTGTTATTGTTTTACATGGCACATTCCCAAGCTGCTAGACCAGGACAGTAAAATTATTCACTGGCTTTACTGTACTCTTCCACCAGTCACTCATTTTTAAGCTTTCAGCCTTAAGCTTCCCTCCACCCCCACCTCCTCCATTCCCCAATGAAATTCTCTTTCCTTTCCCTCCCTCCCTCTTTGCTAGGCAGAATTTGGAAAAAAGAGCTCAAGGCCAAACTCAACAAAACTACTGCTGCGTAAGAGCAGTCCTTTTTCACACACAGATGGTCAGGCACAAGAATGAGCGCTTTATAAGATAGACATCACATTGCTCTTTGCAATCCTGTTCTCCCAGACCTCAGCAGGAGTTTTTCATCACCAAAGCAGATAATAACTCTGTCAGACACCTCATGCACAGACGTATTAATAAAAATAAGAAAATACTGTAGTGACTGATTTTACAAGAAATTAAGAATCTTAATGTGATAGTTAAAAATGTACACGATGATTACACACAACCAATAGCTATGTCGAGGGGTTTATAGCAGGTTGCTAATAAGCAGGGAATGTGCTTCTATATATACACACATCTTTGCTTTTGCACCTTGTAGAAAACATTTTGTGGCCAAAGTCCACGCACCATTGCGTGGTCATAAACGTTCACATGCTGTGTGCTTGCAAACTCTAAGTGGCCAGAGACATCTCCACCTTTGCCTATGGAAACACTGCATGGGCACTAGCAGGTGACAGCATTGCAGTTTGATGGACAAAAAAGTGCTAGCACAATTATACGTGACCATTTCTGAAATTTGGCTGAATCTATAAATGGCCTTCAGTGGGTTGTCTTCTAAAGAATACGCCTATGTCATCAAAACACAGTTTTAAGAGCTCAGATTTCCATCACCTTTATTAACTAGAGGACAGCCTGCCAGTTTTCCTTGCAACAGATCTAGAATATTCGGGTCACATATGAAAACAAAGGCAGCACCTGCGTTTTCTAACCCAGAAACGCAGCTCCCGCTGTTGAGAATGGAGTATTTTCAAAAACGGTACCTTCTCCTACAGACTGAAATTGTTAGCCCTTTTGTAGCAAGTTATTTTAAAACTCAAATAGAATTAAATTGTGGACACTCTCACTTTATTAGTCTTCTCCTTCATTAATCAAATGAGAAGGGGCAGCATTTAACAATTTTGCTCATTAAAGAAGTTCTTGCAAAAATATATTCCAGAGTTATTTTCACAATAAATTTTTAAAAATGTATGTCTGATTTTAAAAATAAGAACTGATTCAATAGATTGCTTAAAAAGAGAAATTATTCCATCTTAGAACTAGTCTTAAAAACAGATAGAAATGAATTTGCTGATTTCTTTTTGGTACCTGTATATCATAGCACACTAAATATTAAAGAGTTACCACGTATGTGGAAGTAGACACATCTGAAATACCCTTTTTTCTCCTCTGACTACCCTATTTCTCAACCGAAGACACCTTTTCCTCTTCCTCCCTCCTTCAGTTCTTTGTACTATGAAGCTTCTGAAAAATAAACACCACCAACAGCATCACACTGGTGATTTGTACCCTCCTGAGAGCAAAATTAATTCAGTATTTTGTTCAGGCGCTGCCAAAGAGCAACATATTACAGATCATTTAAGCGAGGTATTGACAAAGCTGAGAGTGAAGAGTGCCAAGAGTCAGGCTTTGGCATACCCATCTCAGTTTGGTGCTTTCAAGTCTTCAGCATCGTTCTCCAAATGAAACAAATCAAGCTAGACTTTTCAGCATTGATCTCATCCATCGTAAATTAATTTTAGCGGCATTTTCCCATGGATTCAATCAGACTGACTTACATTTTCCATGCTTCTCTTTTGCACCAATCTGTGCCATAAAAACTAACAATAAGTGTACAAAAGGAAGAGCTCACACATATGGAGCACAGCATAAGAAGTTAGGGAGATGAAAAAATCACTACAGAAAAAAAAAAGATTTAAATTGCAAGTCTCCCAAAATGATAAAAAGTTATTTAAAAAAAAACTGTCTTAAATACAGTACAAAGATATCATGAATTATCTTTTAATGCACAATATCATATGCACTCCTGTTTTCAATCAGCTTTTTCAAATTTTCAGACATTATTTTTTTTAATTATTATTCATGACAAGCGCTCAGACTCCAACACATCAGCAAACATCTTGTTACAGGGCAAGGAAAAGAAAAACCTCATCCTACAGACAGCTTTTCAGCAACCACCTATCTCAGTGACTCATGAAACTTTCTTTGGCATGTATGATCCTGGCCTCTGCAAAACAACCTATAGGGCTGGACTCAGGGGGAGATTGGCCAACACGAATGTAAGCATATTAACTTTTTAATCGAGGAATCATGTTAAATAGGGCAGGAGGGAAATAAAGATAGTGTTGGACAAGAAAATGCATGGGAAAAAAAAAAGATTTCAACTTATTTAACAACTTCCATGATTTCTCAGAGAATTTCCCATTTTCTGAGTAGGGATTCAAGAGGATTTGAGCCTAGCATGAAAATAAGAAAGGGTATAAACTAACCCTGTATTTCTGTGGCAACATTATGCAAGCCAAAAATACACGCATGTAAATGATTGAACGTGGACTGAACCCCTTACCCTGTAAAAACTAATGAGCAGGACTCATTGCCCTCAGCAGAGAAAGAATTTGTCCCTTGAAATCTATGACTTAAAAGGCTGTATTTTGGAAACAAGAGAACAGAGAATGCATTTCAGTTGGATTTTTAATCCAAGAAAACTCCTCGGATTGTAACAGCATTACTGCTTTTCTATTTCCCCCTTCACTCCTTCCTTCCTCCGCTCCCTCTCCTGCTCCTTGCGCTCCAGCACACAAGGCTGCTTCTCCATCGGGGCCTCAGCCACACGAGCTGCTCTGAACAGCAGGATCCCCAAGCCCTCGTGGAGCTCCCCCTGAAGTTAATGAAACTTGGCACAAGATCTTCTTACAGAGAATGATTTGCAAGAGCAGCACCTTACTTGCTGTTGCAGACAACACAGAAAAAATTATTGTCAGCTTTAATTTTTATCTGTCAGAAATATTTTTTGCTTTATACCTGAGCTGACAGTTATTAATACAGCTGCAAGTCCCTAGCACCTGATTTTATATGATTTAGAAAGAGGAGAGTAAAGATAACAGTTTCATTATAAGTTTTAAGTGCCCATAAATCTTTCTACATCAAACCTTTCCCAATCTCCCTCGAGGGGCTCTCCAAACACTGAAGCCATGCCTATTTGGCAAGAACTACAGACAGGGATTTCTTTTTTAGCCTCCTTTGTCTCTGTAGAGGACAAAAATCTTAGATAGGAAACTTTGGTCTGGAAACTTTTTCCCTTTTTTTTTTTTTTTCTCTCCCATACAGCAGTTAGAGGCACAGTGACAGTTTTAATAGAGTTCTCTAATGACTCTATTGCTGCTTTTTATGACTGTTCTTTGGGGTAATAAACTGATAGAGGCAGAAATATTGGAGCTCTGACTTTCTGCAGTGAAGAAGGAAGCATAAGGAGTTTGTAAAGCTATTTCCATTTAAAGCCCAATGTCCAGTGTGTTTCTAGCTCCCGTAAAACACAAAGAAAAAATACTTTTTGGCCTGCGCTATCTCCTAATTCACTCCTAATCAGGTGTACACAAACAAGAGCCTGTCAGGTGGGCTCACTTCAGGCACAGTGATTTGTTTAAAGGTCCCGCCTCGATTTTAACCAGTTTTGTGATAAATCCAGGAGCTATTTCGGAGGCTGCCTGTAGCAGAAGTGGATCAGCACTCTCCGGGCACCTCGGGACCTCATGCTGTCTGCAGAGGTGTGTAAGCACGGGGCACCTCCACAGCATGTTTTCCCACCCACGTAGAGCACACAGACATTCAGCGTTAAACACCTCAGCGCTCTCCAGAGACATGGAGCAGATCTCAGGTGGCATCTGTCATAGAATCATATATTGCCCCATCTGTTGACCGACTGCAGAGTGGGTCAGAGCTCCTAATACAGACCCTTGGGTTTGGTGCCTGAAGTACGTGGGATGCTTGCACACTGCTGGGCAAGGAGTTTTGCGAATGGCAGGAGCCTTACAGCCTAACAGAAAGTGAATACCCTTTCACTGCAGATGTTTACAGCAGTGTAGAAAGACACTGGGAAACCCATACAAAAGTTGAGATAAAAATCCAAGTTCCCCCAAAGGAAGTTGATGAGAATTTTTAACCATTAGTTTCAATAGACCATTTCAAAATGGCTAGGTTTATTACTGTGAGCTACCTCTATATATTCAGTAGGAAACTTATTAACTTTACAATAGTGTACCAAAAAATCAGTACATAAACTGATCATGGCTAAATATATATATCCCTTATTAACCATACCAAATGTTTTTCCCTCTACAGTTCAGTTCTCACTACAGTTGTATTTGTCAGGCTGCAGCAAATTCTGTGGCACAGCTCTATGTTATGCTCTATTACAGCAAGGCATGTAAAAATTTCAAACTGAAGAGTAAAATTATTTCATTTCCAAAATAAATAAATGCCTTGTGCACAAAAGGCAGGTATTTTGAATTAAGGAACCTGCAGGGAATTGGTTCCTTGCAGTGCTTCAATTAGCTTTGAAATTATCTCTCTCTCACTGCGTCCAAATATCCCTAACCAAACTCCACTGAAAAATGGATTCTCAATACTTCTATTTACCAAATAGTTAACACAACGATAACAACGCACATACAAAATTAAAATAAAAACATATGTGGGGACTTTTTTGCCCCAAATAAGAATTTGAAACAGATGTGCTCTTTTAATAGTATTTCTTCACCCAATTCTTTCCTCCTCACTGTTTGTATTTTTAATGTACTTTTTCCAAAGGTATAGTGAGATATAATTGTAATAATTTAGTCTGCCTTTTATCTGACAAGCGTGTTTTTTAACTAAGGTCTTCTATGCTTACTTCTTGTTAGCAAAACTTGTATCAAGAGGAGTTTTGCACAGAGCTGACTGCAGTTCAAGTATAGCCAGGGATACCATTTTCCTACGAACTGTATTTTAAAAATTGAAACAAGTTGTTTTTTCTCATCTTCCTGTAGGATGAAAATGTGAAAATAATCACTCTTGTCTGTGCCCATCCTGCATCTTCTCATCTTCACTCAGCTGATGGACCTGGCACATTTTCAGACATCAGGACCTAAGAGGGATCTACCAGACCCAGAGGGGTCTACATTAGTGTTACATTAACTATAACAGCTTTTCAGTTCTAATACCTGAAAATATTGGAAGAGATGTTTGGCTTCCCTCTTTTGGCTTAAAACTGGATCTGTATCTCTGGCAGAAATGTACCATAAAACAAGTAACACAAAATTCCATAGACAGAAGAGATGTAAGTTAGCAAATTAGCTCAGCTGGCCAAATCTAAACATATCCTGTAGGATTAAAAATGGAGCAAACAGTCAGATGTGCTAATGCATAACGCTGGTTAAGATGGTCTACAATCAGTAATTAAAGGTTATATTGAAAAACAGACAGGAAAGGCTGGATGAACACTCAGAAAAAAAGGCGCTCAGACGTTCAAGGATATTGAATTATGTCAACCTGCAAGGCCAACCTCCAGGTTCATGAGGTGCCTCTCCCTGCTGCTACAGCATCGAGCGTCGCCACACAAGAGCATCTTGGCTTAGCACAATTTAATTGTAAAAATCGTAAGCATCCATTGAGCTTCATAGTCATATGCTCCAAATATAGATTCGTTTTTAAAAAATCTGTGTTTTTAGAAATGTAAAAGCCCCAAACCAACAAATTAGGAGCCCCTGAACTTGCCCTGGGCACATGCAGACACATTGGGGCAGCAATGGGGCAGCAACCCGGCAATGACCGCACTGGACCCAGGCAGCGCCAGACGGATCCTGCACCAGCGCCAGGGCGGAGACCCCTGAGGAGCCCAGGGCCCATGGAGGACACGAAGCGGAGACCCAGGAACAGCGACGCTGTGGGACATTCAGAGGCACCTCCATGCCAGCATCACGGGGCCGCAGGAAACACTTCTGTGGTACCATCACGTGCTGCACGGCCTGTCCTCTGCCTGTTTATTTTACTTAAACTCTTCCAAAAATGCAGAACTGGGAGCTGACTTATTATCTGCAATGGTATTTGTTGATAGCTTTGCATTTAGAAGCCCGGAAACATTTTACAACAAGTCATCAAACCAGAAAATTATCTTGCTAGGTGTTGGGCATAACTGAGATTTTCAGTAACCCAAGAAGGGACGATACTTCATACAATTCAAACTTTATAGGTAAAATGTTGCTAAAAGGTATTGTTTGAAGCATGATTTCTCAAATAATAATGTCATCCTTTAGGGCAGATATCAAAACACGCATTTCTCACACAAATAGTGTAGCCATGTCAGATGTCTATTTCAAAGCACATGGATACAATTTTTTTCTTCCTTCATTTTAAACCCTTAGCAATTTAAATATAAGCAAAACAGTGCATTTTTTCTCTTCATCTTATTCTGAAAAACTGCTAGATTACATTGATAGAGTTTTTGTGCAAATACTCTGCTTCATGCAAGCACCTGGTACAGGAAATACAAACCCAGCAGTTAAAAGGTAAAGTGGCAAAGGTAAAGTGACTGAAAATGTGGGTTTAAGTATGGAGTTTTATGAAAATTGCAGAAGGTGTCAGGCAAATGGAGTGGCAGAGGATGCAATGAGGTCCATAATAAATTTGGAGACGAAGGAGTAAATTATAGGATTTGGAGAGCTGAAAAAAGTGCAGCTTCACAACAGTCAGAGGGGAAGGGAGAAAATAGGTCTGTTTATGTACCTGGTACATCTCATTGAAGTGTCATAGAGCTGCACTGGCCTTATACCAATGAAAAACCCTCTGAAGATTGGGAGACAGCCCTATAAAAATTGCAATCAAACTGACGGACCAGACTGAGTGAATTACATGTTGGCCTTCAAGCAGCAAATCAAAACAAGCAGCAGAGAAATCCAAGGGGCAACAGAACACGGAGCACTGGAAAATAATAGCAGCGGCCATTTAAAAAAGAATAAAAGAAAAATCTGTGTAAGCGAAGTCAAGGAAAGCTAGTAAAACTGAGCAACAGCTAACATACCGCCATAACTATGAGTTTAATAATGTCTCACAGACTTTAAGAATTTGAAATCCATTGCTATGGAGATGTTTTCACATTTGGATTGTAACACACCCAGTTTCACACTCAAAGACATCACAAAAGCAGATGAAAGTTTATTTCTCTTTTGATAAAGTAGTTAACCAGTTCTTGGCAGCTTACCACCAATTTGACCCCCATCCCCCAGCTTCCCCCAGCCCAAATACTATAAATTAATCTTACTCTGGTTGAGAAAAAAATCTGAAAAACCTCCAACATTTAAGTCCTTTGGCTGAACCTCTCAGGGGCATATCCCACAGTGACAATCTTTGGCCTTGACTATCTCAGCTGGCCTCTTGCACAAAACTAAGCTTGTAGTTTCTCCCTTAGACTCCAATTCAGTTTCCTCTTGGCCTAGATATAACCATCAACCATCAATCTTTCCTATTTAAGCTGTTCAAAAATACCCACCATGACTCTTCTTCTGGACTAGCTTTTGATTTCCTTAAAACAAGCACATTTGCAGAGTAACTTCACTGAGCTGAAGTCATTCCAGCTTTCCACTATGAGACCTAGGAGTAGAGCTTGGGACCTAAAAAGTTAATCCCACGGATTAGCATTAAATTGAGGAATTATGTATAAGGGGAAAAAAAGTTTTATTTGATTTTGATCGTACAGCAAATTAGAATAAAATATTTTGCTAACTTGTCTGCATAGCAGTGAAAGTGCAAACAAGTACTACAGGCAGATGCTCAAGTGCTTGCAATACACATATATGTGCAGTGCACACAGGGTAAGCCTAGGCCACATTCTCACATAATCCTAAACCACACTCACACTTCCCAGTCTTCCTTCAGATATTTTACCCATTCTTTTCTGGTGGTGATTCTGCAATAATCCGACAATGTTTCCTCTCTATTGCCAGGACATCGCCACACAGTATCAGAAACACAGCTCAACAATATTGAAGCCCTGGCTGCAGAAAACTTGGGAAAGAG
>NW_010581266.1:0-30737 GCF_000705375.1 Tinamus guttatus | reverse complement strand
AAGAACAGCAACGAGGCAGCCTGGCTCAGTATCCCCCACAGCCCCCAGCGATGCCGATGGAACATTTTAATGTGAGAACACTGTGCTCATTTGGCATTGCATTCCCTGGAGGGAATATGGGAGACAGTGTATAGATTAAGTTTAACTAGACTTGGACTTTAAGAAACACATTCTTCGTGCCTTGATAGTAAAGGTCAAGAGAGGTTGTTTTAAGCTTGGTTTCCTTTGTAGGTTTATAATGCTCTCTCATTCCTTTTTTTCTTCCTAGGAGGTACTTGTTGCATGGAAGACAACCGCTTTGTCTTTCTTAGCAAGGCTGGTAACAAAATATAGGAAGCTTGTTAGGAAAATAATCAGGATCCTCTGGAGGACTTCTATAATCAGGATCCTCTGGAGGACTTCTGAAGTCCTTTTAGCAAGTCTTATAGTTGATTTCAAGCACCTGATGAAAAGAGTTGGGTCCTCTGGTACCATTTTTCCCAGCCTTCAATATCAACAGAAAAAAAAATCCTCTCATAGGAAAAGTCTTCAAGTCTGAAATGAGTTTTCTTGGATTTTCTTTTTGCCCATGAAGCACCATTATTCAGAGAAACCTACAGCCACTAATTACAGTAGCACAAGGACAGTGGTTCTGCAGGGGCTGGTCTGCAGACAATAAGAAGACTTGCTTTTAAAATGGGGTTCCAAGATCAGTTTCAAGTCATTTTCTTGCTGAGTTCTTTGGAATTTTGTCTGTGTTTGAAACCACAGAACTCACCAACTCAGCCTTTTTGATCTACCTAAGTGGTTCTAAGCCTGCTCATCATCATGGGATCCAAGTATCCTTTTTCACATTTCAGTGTTTCCGAAAAGGTTAAACCATAGGAAGACCATAACACTTAAGTAGCTGATATAAGAAAATAATGTTTCTTTAGAGAAGAAACACATTTTCTTCTTGAGAAATAAATTTGGATGGGCCAAATAAAGGAGGAAAAGTATAGAGGGAAAGGTCTTTTTCTCCTTGGCAAAAGGATTAGTAGAGTTGGCAGCATACGGACACAAAGTTGTATTTATCAAGTAAAGAGTTGGCACCAAATGTATTCCTCTTCCTTCAAGAGCAAAGAGGTCACAATAATTTCAAAGAATTTCTCTCGGGATACTGTGGATATAGCCTGCCCCATACTTCATTGATTGAATAGCATCTGAAAGTACAATAATTTGAGACAAACTGAGATTAGTTTCTTAACGTTGACATCTGCTTGGAGAATAACATGGAAAATCTAGTGCAAGGGTCATTTGGCTTGCTTTGTTAGTGATAACGTTGCCAGCATCCAGTACCAAAACAATGTGCAATTTGTAAAGATTTGGCATATTACATCCTGATTAATAAATTCAAACGCTTGAACATGACAGCATATTGTAATGCGGTAACATAATATTGCAAATTCAACGCTGGCCTAAGTAGACCCAACATTGGATTTCAATACACATACTTAATAATGAATGAATACCTCTGAATGCATATGGGGATGACTATATTCCAAGCCAACTATATATGAAACGAAAAAAAAAAAATGCTGCTCCTTTCTTGTTATTTTTATGAGGTCATGAAATAAATACATATTTTTCTTACATAGTTGGGTCTGTGTTTTGGCAATAAGTGATTGCAAAGCAAGGTAATTGGTCTTTGAAAGCCTGGCAGGCACAACATTAGCCTAAGTTAATGCACAGTCAAGACATGCTTTCAAAGAAAGCAGAGCAACAGTGGGATGAAAGGAAAGCAGTCAAACAAAAGAAAGGACCTGCTCTAGTAACCCAGTGTAGCCAAATAATAATGGAGAGTACAAACTGGCCAAGGTAGCAAAGGAGAGAGGAACAGGGCAGCCAAGCCTGCCTACAGAACAACTGGTAATCATCAGTTATGTCACTGGGGCAAGGTAAGTTGGGTGCCAATTTCTTGATTCACTTTTGTCATAATCCCCATCATTTGTCGGGGTGAATTGATCACACGCTGGTGTGCCTAAGAAATACCTATCTTTTGTTGTTGCTTGGGGAGTCAAAGTAAGTGTTCAGGATAAAAACCCCGATCGTAGAAGTCTCACAGGCAATTCTTCTTAAACAGAAAAAAATTCTTCCCAGAAAGAGGGAAGTTTTCAGTTACCAGCCACAGGATTTTCCTTGGGAGAGGCTAGCTGTAGTTTTCTTCTTCCATCTCTTACAGAATACCTGATGAGACTGCTGTAAGAGCAGAAGCTGCTGTAAGAGCAGAAGCAGAAGTTGACCTGGAAGGACCATGGACGGCACAGAGTAGGAAAATCCTTATGTTTCTCCCTATAAATGGAGAGGTATAAAGGAAACAAACCTAGGCTAACAGTTCCTGTTCTTGCTCCACATGTGGGCCCCTTTCTGCTCGAAGAGTGAAAGTTTTTTCTAATAACAGAGTTTCTCTGTCAGTAGCAAATATGGGAGAACTAATCCAGGGCCGTTTACTGTGCAAGACCCAAAACTCATCTGTTTGTTCACATGGAGAGAGCTGGCGGAGGCAAAGGAGGAAGCCAGGCTGCATGGAGAGAGGGCTCACTAATCCTGCCAGGAGAAGAGCATTTCATGTCACTCAACAGCATCTCCACCGAGCAGCTACAGGAGAGGCGATGAGAGCCTCTGAAAGGAATCACACACAACCAGTTGTCTTCCAGTGGGAAGAGGCTGGCTTTGACACAAAGCTTACCGGGTGGGCGAGATGAACATGGGGGAAGGGGTCCCTTGGCTCACGTAGTATTTACTCTCACTATGCCCCGTAAGGAAAGGGAGTAGGAATGCATTAACAGCCCCAGTTGCTTTCAGCTACACTCTCCTTTCTGACCCCTTCACCAAGCAGTTCTGTGTAGCTCTCATTCCCTGCCTTTCAACATTTAAACTTGCTAACCCTGTTGCCAAAAGGAAAGACAAAAAAATAATGCTGGGGTTGAAAGCAGTTTAAACATAAGGAAGAGCTTCGGGGCAGGCTGGATATTCCTACCACATGACATGGAGTGCATACCATACCACAGTACACGCACATGATAAGCATATTTTACAATCTGCTTTGCAGAAATATCCTGCTGCTTTTTTTCTTTTTTTTTTCTTTTTTTTCCAAAGAAGAATTTTTTTTTAGTTGGGCTCATTCAAACATTGGTTTGTTTGAAAGTGAATTTCAGCAGTTCAAGCAATAAATAAGTTTGGGCCAAGAGGAGATAGGTAGAACAACTACAGGAGTCACCCAAGTCTTCAGCAGTTATTTAGGGACACACCTAAAATAGTCAGTGAGTGCCTGTATTTAAGCAGAGCTGCTTTCTCCAATGTAGAAGTTAATAGGCACACAAAATGAAAGTCGTTTCTATCCCACTAACAAGAGAATGTAAACTGAAGTAGAAGGAGGTTCATCATGTCCTAGACATCAGCAATGAGAGAGTTGGTGATGCTTAACCCGAAGAAATGTCACCCAACAGCAGCAGCTGGTTCCTGAGCGCGTGTGACGGCGCATCCCTGCGCCAGGCCAGGGCACCCACAGCGCGTGTTCAGCTGGGGCTCAGGAGCTAAATCACACTCCTGGCAGCCACCTCTGGAGTCATGTCTTTAAAACATGAAGGTGTCTAGGGTTACAGATGGGCATCTGGATCTGTACACAAGGTGTTCCTAACTGTCTGGGAGGATTACACAGTGTTTTTATTGCAGCACGCAGGCTGCTTTCTGCCATTCCCCCTTGAACTGTGGCAGCAGCCACATGTCCCTCTTAGGGATCAATGGCCTCCTCTTCCAGGCCCTGACCACCCCTTCAAAGAGATAACAGCTCCTGCCTTGAAAAGCAAGCGAACAACTGCTTATTTCTGATGCTGAATGACAGCACCGAGAGCAGCCCACGTGGTGGGGTAACATTCACTGAAGTGCAGCTGCTCCCTCACTTCTATTTCAACATCACATTCCCCCCAACTCCCCCTTTGGTAGATTAAGCTTGAAAGGCTTTACAGGATACATGCCTGTTACTGTAATGTAAACAATAAATAATAATAGGAAAGAGAAAAAAAAGACGGATTTATTGAAGGCTATTCACTTCTATAAAGTAAATAATGGAAGTTCCGATTTAAGTAGACATTTTTACTGCCAAATAAATCTCTTCGCACAGATATGAGGGGGGCAGTGGCTTATACATAGTACACAGAAAAGCAAAGTTAGTCAGAGAAATTCAGATAGTGCAAGTGAGTATATCAGGCAAGACTTTTGATGGAGCACTGCTGTTTTATACCAAGCTAGCATTGCTTATATAATCACCTGCCACGGATCAATAATGATGTACATAAAATATAGCAGAAATAAACAAATTGCTTCTGAGTAAACAGAACACAGCCAAGGGCCAGGCAAACCTCCCAAGAAATTGATGTTTGTTTTGCTGGGATAAGCAAAGCCAAGGCCACCAGCCAAGACTTTTCAAATCACTAATAGTGGACACTATATTTGTTTTTTGCTTCTAAATGCCTTGCTTTTCAAAACTTTTGGGCATCCAGCAGTTCTCTTAGACTACAATGAGAAGGGGCTTTTTAAAAGCTGTACCACTGATTCACCTTTGGAGATTCTCATGGAGATGGGACTAGAGGCTGAGACCTGCATCTAGAAGCAGTCGGAAGGTACGTTCAGTATGACCCACTACAGGCCCCGCTGCAGAAGATGCCCAAAGCACTGAAGGCCAAATCCTCATTACCCTGCAAACCACCCCACTGTAACTGAGAACACACCGATAGATCTGACAGAGCATCACTAGAATGATGTTTTAGCTCAGCTCATTATTTGAATTAAGTTGTATTTTCAGACCCACATGGCTTCTGTGACCCATAGGGATGGTCACAACAAAAAAATGTTCCGCAACGCTGCTGAAGAAAAGCCAGTGCCTTCAGTAAAACCACAGGGCACGTTCAAGAGCCTACAATCAGTATCTGAAGACGATTTACTCCCACCATACATCCGTACTCTAGAAATGCAGATGCAAAGTAACCAGATCAGGACACTTGTTTATACAACAAGAGTAAAAACTTCAGTGCTTATTATGTGTCATGAAGACAGTGGCCTGAGTTTGTCCCATCACTTCTGAGGAATGTTCAGCCCCAAAATTGAATTCCTCTCTTCAATATTCCTTATTGATTTTTGCACTGCAGTTTCTGTACTGTGCTGTGATAGTAATCATATAATTTCTTTCATCTTCATTAATCCTTTCAGCAACCTTGAGAAACGGGATTTGAAATCTACCTTCCTGAACTGCCACCAGTTCCACCCTGTCCAGCTGTCCTGCTTCAATGAACTAAACCTTAGTTCTTTTTGATCTAGTTTCCCAAAAAGCCAAAGTACAATTAACACTCTATGAAGTAACATGAACAGTTAGGGGTGTATCTACAACACAAGGATTTGGAGCAGATTTGGAAATTTTTATGTGAAATAATTTAAATTAACGCAACAGTGAGTTTTGTCTCAAAGCAGAACCACACAAGCTGCTGTGCACAATTCCTAGTAGGTGAGATACCATGGCACTTATCAGATTTCCATCTCAACTGATAGACAGACTTAGCAGTTTTATGAAATATGATCTAACCCTCAGGCTCAGAGTAAATTTTATTGGGTCACAAAGTTTAAAGATCCAAATCTGGAATTTGTAGAAGAGATTCAGAAAGCTAAAAACTTTTATGAGCCAACAAAATGAGGCTAAGACAACTGTGAGACAGAGCAAGGAAGAAGAAAAATATACATACAGCAGTTGTTTATATCTGCTTTAATTGTCTTAATCTTACCTTCAAGTTTTACTTTCAGTTAAGCACCTCCCTCTGAGGTTTCTTTTTGTTTCCCTAAAAATTAGCAAAGAAATTATTGGAATTAGTCATTATCCAAGCACAAATACAACAGACCTTTCTAAGAGTGTTTTAATTCTTGGTTGATCTCTTTCAAGAGCTCTCCCCATTTTGTGACTGCACACAAGAAACACCGGCGTCTGTAGCCAAATCAAGCGGATCGTTAACTGCTCTCTAGGTTTCCAGCAGGCTTTTGAAGTCAGAGAGTTGGCGTGATGAAATTAAAATGCAATAGGACATTAGTTCACTGAGTTCATGTCTCAGTGAAAATCTGTTTTAAGATTTGAAACTGAAGTTAAAAGCGCAATAAAGATACAAATTCCTGCTAATCTGAAACTTTCTCTTTCTCGCCTTGTCAGAAAAGCCCTTTGTGCCTGTAACCACAGTCCCTTATCTATCCTCCGGACTCTGCCAAAAGGAAGCTGACACCTCATCAGAAGATATCTAGGGAGAATGGTACTACTTGAAACCTGCCTCTATCTTCAGAATGATATTTTAGTCTTCAAGGGATGGCAAAGGATCTCCAGAGACAGACGGATCAACAGAAAATGTAATTGAGCAGCTCATAAACAACATTTCTGTCTCATAACCAGCTTGCTGGTTTTCTGTTTCATGTGCTTGGATTTGAGGATTCAGCTGCAACTACATCTTGGTCTAATACCTGTGAATTTCATTTCCTAAGCTGTTACCTTGGAATTACAACTGCCGTAAGAAATTATTATATATGGAGATAAGCTTTTCCATCACATTCCATCACATTTTGCTTCTTGCATGGTAGTTGCATAACTTTACTGTATTATGTGCTGCCTTTTCCACTTAGCAGAAACTAGGGACTCTAGTCCAAGAGATCAGAGTTAGGAAAGTCAGTCACAACTGAGTGAAAGAAAGTTAACCCTATTTACTGCGTGGCAGAAATCTGGAGCACCAGTAGGACTTTGCAGTGTAATACCTAGCAGGCAGTAGTTATGGGTAGCAAAAAATATCTTTTTGCAATAAAAAATATAAATATGCCCTTTTCTTTCCTGTTTCCTTATTCTTTAACTATATTCCCCTTTTCCAGATATTTATATAATAGTTTCTGCGAAATAAATTTTAGATTTTGAAGATTTTTGCTCAGTCATTGGCTTTGACAACTTGCTAAATCAGAATGTATCTTTTCACTGATGTCGTCCCTGTGTTATGGCTCCTAATGCAAGAAAAATATTTCAGCAGGGGAATAGGTACCGATCTTTTATTGTGCATGCCCACAGTCATTAAAAAATAATCTTCCCTTAAATACTTTGGAAAAATGAGACTCGGAGTTAGCAAATCATTTAAGCATGTGCTTACCTTTAAGTCTGTGGAAAGTCTTAAGAACATTAACTGGAGTAGTCATATGCCTGGAGTTAAGCATGCCTAGAAATATTTCACTGGTTTCAGAGCCAAAACTGTTTGCATTACAGTCTGGGAATAGCAAAAGATAAAGAACAAAGGGAACAGCTATTCAGAATTTGGACAAATAGCGGTAAATACATTTTTGGTGTTACTAAGCTGATATTGGCTCTGCTCAGAATGCACTGACCAAACACACAGTCCTAATAATCACAGCTGAAAAACATAGACCATGGACGTTTATTGATTTAGACAAGATCACTCCTCACAGGAGAGAGAGCCTCTAGTTTTACAGACCTTTTAATTCCCCGTACACCATTCCTTTCCCTTTTACAAATCTCCTGCCGTGAAATTCTAATGCACTCTTGAGACACCAGAAATCATGGATCTAACTTTGTAAATTATCCATCAGACAAAAGGGGAAGAAACTCCCAAGACCCAAGGAGTTAAGCCGCTGTTATATTCTCATCTATATCAGGCTTTTTGTCCAAACTAGAAATCAACGGAGTCACTACACATCCTTGGAAACTGCAGCACTATTCCAATACAAATAATAACTACGCGTTGTTGTTTTATTGCTGTTGTTATTCTGCCACGTCCCCCCAGAAAAGCATAGGTAGATAATATCTGATGGGTCCACTGGCCAAAAATGCCATTTCTTATTTCAAGAAAATTCAACATTTCATGCAAATGGAAGTAATTTCTGCAACAAGTCCTTTCAGAAAATGCTGAACTGGTTACTACTATGGAAAAGTGGAACTAATTACTATACTGATATAACAAAAAAGCAAAGCTAGAAAATAAAACCATCCAAATCTTGCAAAAAGAAGCAAAAAATGATGGCATATTTCCCACATGCGCAGTCTTTATGCACACTCATTAAGCGGTACAAGCAAGCTAATCATTTATCACCTACCTAGCCTATAAATGCACGCTTCTAATGACCAGAGGTGTACACAAAAGCCCATACAAAATCCTCCTGCCAAGGCTTGGTTGCTGTTCAGGAACTCACCAGAAGAGCTAATTTACCCCCTGAGTATGAGATTGGATAGTGCAAACATTATCTACCAGTGAAGCCCCACGTGAGCCCGAGGCACAGGCCTTTCTCTAGGCCTTCCCTCTGTGGTAAATCTCCTTTGGAAGAGGAGGCCAGGAGCTCCCGTTTTTTTGAAGGAAGATGGTCAAGGCTGAAGGGCAACTCATTAACCTATTCCCCAGCAATCCCACCTGGACGGTCTTATCTGTAGGAATTCAGTCGTTCATTTATGTTTTCCACCACCATTTGTGACGGAGTTTCTTAAAAAGCAGGCTGGTAACATTATTAACACATGGGCAGATCAGCGCACGGGGTTTATTTGCTGATTTATGTTTTCCACCACCATTTGTGACAGAGCGTCTTAAAAAGTGGCTGGTAACTTATTATTAGCACATGGACACATCAGCACATGGGTTTATTTGCTATTAACCAACAGGATAACACGCTGTGTTTAAAATTTCCAAAGGGACTGTGATTTTGTTGCTAAAGTAAGTAGAAAGCTGAATTCCTGAAGGTAAAATCTTATGATGGGACCACTGTCAAAGCAAGTCATATTGTGCTCCGAGAGCCCGCTGAAATTGTTAACCAAAGGCACATATTTCCTATACCAGTGAAATTCAAACGACTCCCTTTTTAAGGATGCTTTTATGGTTACCCTGTGCTACAGAACATGGATCAGTTCCTAGGGAACAACGGGACACAAACAAGCGTTGAGCTTTGAAAAAACCTATGATCTACCCAGAAAACTCCTCACATGAAAGGTAAAAACTGGGGTCAGGAGAAAGAGGAAGGGGAAAGGAGAAGATGAGAACACACCCGCAAGAGCAGCACACTTCCTGCAGGCTCTTAGGGAGAAAATAAATTCTTCAGTCACTCACGGAGGGAGCAAGACCGAAGCCCCACGGCTGTGGCCTTGATAGGAATGCTTGGAAGGGAAGCTCTCTATTTTATATCTGGAATGCCCATCAGATCCTAGGCTGTTGACAGCTTCACCAGGGGAAACACTCACTGCAACGCCTGCATGCCATGTTATCTGCGTGTGCTGTACGCGCACACTCTGCTGCACGCTGCAACTCAGGAAATATTCCTAGGGGAATAAAAAATTATAGATTCACCTCCAGAGCTTATCCCCTTGCTTCCTTTCATCTTGTGCAGAGCACTGAAAAGTCTGGAAAGAGATAGATGTCTGTTACACAGGGATTTACACATTTCATCCAGACAATTGACTTAAATTTCAAGCACAAGGCCAGAATCGATCATTTATCAAGTTAATCTTCATGATGTATTTAGTGCCTAATGTCTGCAGAGCCCTGGGTGAAGGGGAGGACACCTGTTAAGAATCAAGCAACAGAAGAGGTATGCAGTAGACTGAAGTTATTCACATTGGCCCCGGTCCTGCAAACGTTTGGCAGCCTCTGAGTACCAGGGCGAGCAAAGCTGCAAGTTTTGCACCTTTGAGGTCTGGTCAGTGCCTATATCTTAAGCACAGACCACCTTCTTGGTTTATTCAAAGGATTAAATGCTCAGCAGGGTCTAGCATTTCTCTCCTCGTGAAACAAAGGAGCAAGCAAAGGCAGCTTGATTACAGCATTAACTTAAATTGTCAGGATGCCCAGCGGCTTCGCTTCAGCACTGGTGCCTTCATGCTCAGCCTTGACCAAGAAATTTCATTTTGTCACTTTTTCTAATGCTCCTGCCAAAAGCAAGTATTGAAAAAGCTTAAGGAAATAAAAATATCACAGATCAGACATCTCTCCACCCTCAAATATGAGGCTGCTTTTTAAATCATGAGATTTTTCCAGCCAGTTAAGACTTAGAATCTTATTTTCTTTCGTGAATATGTGAAAACATTTTCTGAAGTAATGCACTGATTTCAGCAGCACTAGGTCTATGAGGCACTATGAAGCCTCTAATCAAAACTGAAGACTTATTAAGTAAGCATCTTTAAAAGTAAATTATTCATTTTGCAGTTGAAGTTCTGCATCTTAAATTTCAAAGCTAATCAATTGTCAGTGTTTTTTTTGGCACTAAACCAAAGCACAATTAACAGAAAAAATCCTCAAAATTCTTTATGAACTCATGCTGACTTTCAATAAAACCTATGCCCCTAAATTTCTTGGGCATATTTTCAAAATGTTGCCCATTTTGTAAAAGAACCACTGTAGGTTTTAACATTTGCTTTGCCTCTCTGGCTGTGGTTTGGTAGCATGTCCTACCTATGCCATCGACTTTCATTTTCACAGACTCTCTTACCTAAATCATTTTAACTGCCCACGTGAGCAAGCTGCCAGTTCCTGAAAGCAGAGGGTCCTGCCTCTGTCGTCGTCGATGTAGAAGAGTTCACCTATGTGCCACTTGCTTGCACACATCAGCAGCGGTCTCCAGATAGTGCTGAATTGCACCAGCACTAGAGGCTGAGGGAAAAAAAAACCACCCTTTGTATCTCTAATATTAAACCCTGCATCTTCCCTCTCTCCGGCCCCAGATTTCAGCTCCTTTGATTTGATGACCACTTACAAAATCAGTGAGAGGAGGAAAGAGAAATCAGGGGAAAAATACCCTGAACCAGCACTCAGGATCAGATACAGCAATAGAGGAGGATTGTTGGACTATACAGGTAAAAGACAGAAGCTGCAGAGAACTAAACCTGTACATATGGATTTGCATATACATACACACACACACACACAGTTCTTTAACTCTCTGAGGTTTGCTCTGAATTGCTAATGATTAAAAAAAAAAAGGAGAGGGGAAGGGGGAAAAGAACAACAACACAGTAAAAATTCGCATGTCTGGTAGTAGGAAAATTAAACCCTGTTTTGCCTGTGTGTACTCAAGATCAGATTTGATCTCGAAATGGAAAAAAATACATAGGAATCTCCTTAACTATTAGCAATTTTGGGGGAAAATACGGCCAGCACGATGAGCTGCAGCACGCGGAGCGCGTGGAGACGCCTTCGGCCTGACTCCTGCTCCCCTGCCGAGCCGCGGCCCTCGCTAAGTGGCGAGCGGCGGGGTCAGGGGCCGCGCGAGGAGGGCAAGCGGCGAGCGGAGGCCCCGCGGCGCGACACAAGCGCCCGGCGCTGCGTCGTCCGCAGCCCGTGAAGAACCTGTCAGCAGCTCCGGAGGATCCCGCCCGGGAGCGTCTCCTGTTTCACCGCATCCCGCTCCCCGGAGACGGCGGCACACAGCCAGGGAAGGAGCGGCTATACAAGCAAGATGGCTCCCTAGGAGCCCCGCTATCTCCTCGGTATTTATTTTTGCTTATCAGTGCAGGAGTTGTATGTGGAGAAGGCTTCCAAAATATTGAAAAGTTAAATACAAACAAGAGCTTTCAGAAACAGGTAGACTGAGTTATGCCTTAAAGTGCTAGATAGGCATGAAGATAAAATGCCAATAGTTATTTGTTAAATTGGCTCAAGTCATTTTAAATCTCTGCAAAATCCTCTCGTGTCTTCTGAGTCCAGTGTTCCACTCTCCCATGTAACCTGAACTTAGCCAAGCACCAAACCAGGTTTTGACGAGCCAGAATTTCCTGCAAGAGAAATGACTGAAATGTAGTGTCCTTTTCAGGAAAAATTAATTATCGAGTTATCCTCTGAAAGGTAACCCCTCCAGGAGGCAAGCCCTCATTTACTCAGTTCTGATCACTGAAGTTACCAGGACTGAAGAAAGAGCCTCTGCTGTTAAATGAGATTGGTCTCAGGTCTTCTATCCTGGTGTGGAGTTAATGAAATTGAACACAAGAAATCTGGCTCAGTTAAGAATGTCTGTATTTCTAGAATAACCAGTTAAAACCCTGCAATACACAGACGCGCTGCCTTTGTCCTGGTTTTATATAGAGCTCCTAGAACAATTGGGTGAGAGCCTGTACGAGGCCTAACATCATGCAAGTAATAAATCATAATCCATATTTTATTTTTCAGAGAAAAGGAACCAGGACATAAACTGAAGAATTCTGAGTTGTGTGTATAATAATATAAACAATGATGAGGTTCATCAGAAAGAAAAAAAAAAACAAAACACCATCTGTTTGCTGGATGAGACACTTCATAAAAGTATTTGTGGATGGTCTTGCAGCCCAGTTTATTCATACTGAAACAACAAGACTACTCTGAGTCTGGATGTATGAATAGAAGTGAAAGTAACATCTTGTTCTTTTGCTGGAGCTTGTGTTCCTACAGAACCAGTAAGGATTCAGGATTGCAAAGTATGTTTTAGTGAATCTCTTCTGGTTCTTAATTAACTCAGACATGCATTTTCAGTTTCTTCCTGATCATTGCCGTATAATTAAGATGGCCTTACAGAATCACATTTCTTTAGATCCTGGTGCCTGACTCATGTTGGGCCATTTGAGAACCAAAACAAGGAGGAAGAGGTTTTTTCCCATGAGATGGATTAAGGGATATCTCTTGATACACAAGTCTGGCAAGGCAGAGAGAGGAGCAGCTGGGCAATTCCATGCTTACCTGAATGAAGCCCAAATCAGGACTGTTCCAAGGATATTGGCTGAGGCATTTTAATGCAGCAGAGGAATATTGGCCATCAGAGAGTCTGTATCAGATGGCTATATCATTTTTAACTCTCTCTACTTCCTTAGTGGCACTTCTGTTGACTCCTCTAGCCATCACTTACATTGTGCCAGTTATGCCCAATCAATTGTGTTGAAAGAAATGAGGTTACAGCAGCATGAACTGCAATACCCAAAGGAACCTGATCCTTTCGCTGTAAATACGATGCTGTCTGTGGGAGAGAAGGTCACCTGTTCATCTGCCAGAAGGACTAACAAGCCCTCACAGAACAAAGCAAAACCTACAGCACCAAGTTTTTTGGAGAAAAGTCTGACAGGGAACCAAGCCAAAACTTCTGGGCATGAAAAGATGAGTTTGCTCCAAATAAAATTCTGCCCAATATATGTTAAAATAATTGCCTTATAATTGTTAATATCAACAGCCATGTACAGCTTTGCAATCCCACAGAGTGTCTTTAAAACACTAGCAAATATCAGTGAAGCCTGACAGGATCCCACATCCCCAAGAGAAGTACAGAGAGATGGACAGACAGCATTTTCAACAGCCAACTTGAAATCCAGAGCGTCCTTCTTTAATCAAGTCCTGCTATCCAGCAAAATTGGGCACTTGCATCTCCTTTCGATGCTACGAGGAACTATGAGTCCTTCAGATCTGTAAAAATAAGGGTTTCAGACTTACCCAAAAGCTGTCCTTGAAGCAGGGCTCCTTTGCTTCAAGCACGATAGTTGAAAGTGCATTAGGGCTGAGCAGACAGCATCAGAGAGAAGCCCCAGCTCCTGATCTGACAGGTTACGAGTTCTCATTCTGGGGAGCCTACTGGAGACATGTGTATAGCTGAGCTTTACAAGCACCATGATACTTCCTTCCTTCCTTTAGCCATCATGCCTTCTTATGCTTTGTTCTAAGCCTACCTGAAGACAACTGGACTGCAGAGCAAGTGCTTCCTCTCTGAGCGTTGCTGCATTCGGACAACACGGACAAGGGAGCCCGCACATGCTCGGAGAAGCGCAGGCTGCGGCTGCGCCACTGCGAGGGGAAGGCACCTTAATTCGAGCATACATGAAATGTGTTGTGCTGCCTGCACAAAGCCAGGCTTTGATCAGCTGCCTTTAGAAACCTGGAGGAAGCCCTTTTAAATACGTTATTTGAACCATTAGCAATAGAAGCTTTTCATCCTTTACTCTGAAAATTTCCCAGTAGAATCCAAGGGCCTGAGAAATCGCGCCTAAATTCATCCTCGGAGGCCATGGTTACTGTTTTCTCCCGTGGCTGCATTGCCCATTCTATCAACATACACGGCCATGTTGACCTGCTAAACCTCCGCTCCTCTGTCCAGCGAGGGCTATCGAGCCCAGAGCCAAGCCTGCATCATCACAGGCAACTTGACCTCAGTGGATGATCAAAGCTACAAAGAGAAGCAGAAGGAAAGAGAATGACAAAGCAGAAAGAACAGGACCAATCTGGGCTTTATTTAGGATCTGTCAAGGGAAGCACAGCACAAGAAACCAGACAAAGGCAATGAGCTTTAAGGATGAAAATCGTGATAAAAGGGCTAGGCATCAGTGTAAAACCAACAGCCAAACTACGTCTTCTCCTCCTTTGCCATTTCTACTGTATAGCAATAAATAAATTATGTGAAAAAGGTTTAGAGGTTCAGGTACTAAATTATTCCTCCTTTGAAACGAAAACACACAAACAATGATCTGGAGATAAAAAATAAATCCCTAGGAGTGGTTTGGAATGGGAATAAATACAAAGACATTCTTTAAAAGTTAATCTCTCAGAAGCCTTAATACAACAACATGATACTCGCTCAAGGTGCAGACTTCTCTACCTTGCCACTTAAACATGCTTTGCTATGCGGACTGTAACAATGCAGAGGTATTTTTTAATTCAGTTAAAAGGTTCAAAATTATCTTAAATCATAAAAACAGCAAGATTCTAAGGCATGAACTTAGAAGTTGTAAGAATCAGATTCTCAGGCAAGTAATATCCCTCTGATTATAGTTTCTAAAACATATTTTATGAAAACCTAGTATAAATTTTTTATTAAATCAGCTATGATGTCAGACATTTCTAAATGAATGTATTCAGATACAACCCTCCTAATCAAAGGAAGCAAGCTTTACCATTACATTGACCTGTAAAGGAAGTCAACCACAACCACTGCCCTCTTAACAACAGCTAAGTGCCTTCTGGACAAGCAGTTTGCCTGCAGCTCAACGTCTTTAAAACACTCCCCTCCATTCACTGTCACCTAGCAAATGCTCAAGGCTCTATGCAGGCAGTCTTGCCCCTGCACAGACCCCACTCAGCTTGGGAGCTTCTGACCACAGCTGGCAGAAAAGCTTGGTATCCTCAGGTCCCAGCTTGGTGGAGACCATGGCAAAAGAGCAGTCGCTCTGCCAAGACCCTTCTGACTGATAGCTCCTTCAAAGACCCTGAAAAAGAAGAAGTCAAGTGAAGGAAGAAGAGGGGAAAAATTAATAGGTTACACATTTCTTACACATTTCCTGTGATCTTTGGTGCTGAAATCTTGACCATCCTTGATATTTCACCTGACACCTATGATATGTTTTAATCAAGGATCAGTCCTACCGTGCTGAGTTCATCTTTCAGCTTGGTTCTTCAGACATGTGTTCGTTATAGAAGCTGATATGGAAATCTTTTGAATCAAGATCTATGTGCTGAATCCAAGGTTTATTGCCTTTTTTATAATGTTTCTTTCAATCATCATCATCCAGCATAATCTCTATCAGACCATAACAGGGTTTTTTTGTTGTTGTTGCTTTTAATTGAAATACCTGGTTCCCATACTATCTTCTCACTGTAACCTTCTCTGGGGGAACAATCCCAACTGAGGAATCAGTAAGGAAGCTTTATCTAGGTGTATCTTATATTCTAGAGGCTTTAACTTCAGTATATGATCAATATTATTCCAGGTAGTCATTTACATCCAGTTGCAGAAATGCAAACAAATTTTAATGTAGCAAGTTAATAATTCTGATATTTACAGCTTAGAAATACTTATCGTGAACATGCTCAAGCTTCTTTTAATTGGGTCTTTTTAAAATGTAGAGATATGTAAAATACTTACAGACTGATATTCTGTCCTATCCCTCACAGTTTTCCCCCTGCCATATAGATTGTTTTTCAGGAAATAACCACTAACTATTGAGAGAGTACACACAGTACTAGAATCTGGGTTGTTAGGTAAATGCATAAATGTAGAAAGTGCTCAAATCTTCATTGTACTCTGATATCTATATAGATAAAAGGCAACAAGGAAGAAATGCAGAGTAACTTTCTTTCCTTTTTTAATGACAGATTTTCTCCCTTCAAGGCTCATGTGAAAAAACTCTCTGTCCTGAGCTATTACTGATGACTGCCCTTCAACTCACCTTCAAAGTCAATGGTATTTTTTTGGTCTTGTCTTACTTAACTAGGATATTTATTGGCAATCAGCATGAATTGTCCCAAGGCATTTCTCAAATAATCAGCAAATACATAACTGAAATAAAAGCCAAATATTGCCTTATTATTTCAAAAGCAAAAGTACATACACATAATGCAAAAAATATATTAAGTAATCCAGTGTAATCTGGATAATTATCTTAAATGCCTGCTCCAAAACCCTGAATGTGTCAGCCTACAAGTCCACTTCCTATGATTTTCGATCTGCGAGATCTGCAAGTAATTTTGTCTTGTTTTCACAAAGCGCAAAGACATTCCATTTGTTTACACTAGAGACAAATTTTACTCAATTGATGCAATTCCATTGATTAAATAATGGCTTTCTTCCTCATTTTAGGCAATTCCAGGCTTATATCATGACATAAAAGAGGTAGGTGATTGTCATCTGTGTGCATATTATGTGACGGACAGATTATCAGCTAAGAGCCTTACTGCCTAATGACAGGACCTTTTCAATGGCTGATTTAGGTCTGAGCGCTCACGGCCTGTTCTGGAAACTCAGCAGATGATTAAATAAGTCAACAAAGGGTCAACTGTAGGCCAACTACAGGTGATGTAACTGGAGAGACCCGTAACAGAGAATTGGCAGCCCTCTTTGGAAGGGAAGAAAATAAAATCCTTGGTGTTCCAGTCAAATAAAATACAATTAGAATAGTTTTATAATATTAGAGGCATTTGCCCCCCACTTGCTTGCACAGTGCTAATCCCAGTGTCACTCCTGTGCCCACCAGACCCTGGCATGTCCTGTAGTCCTCTTTTTCTGGCCACAAACCCGTACCAGGTGCCAACCCCGCACGCGAGCCCAGGGGGGCTCCGTCCACCCGCGATCCCTGTGGAGAGGAGGGAGCAGAGGAGCGGGCAGGGTGCGAGCACACGGGGATCCGCGCGTGACCATCCCGTTCTCCTCGAGGACCTACCCCAAAACGGGGGTTTTGAACCTTACTTCAGTGAAGCACCAGTGACATCTAGTGGCTACTTTCCCTAAAGTTACGTTTCGGCCAGCGCCAAAGCGGCATCTTCACAATTTATTAGAGAGGGACCACAGAGCAAGGCGCAGACACAGAAGGTTTATCTAGAAGAAATGTCCCAGCCGACTTGCAATGGGCTGTTCCGAAAGGAAAAGCACAGAGCCCCCATTTCTCATTTTCAGGAATAGTTCCAAAAATAGCCTGCTCCAAACAGACAGCACACACTGAAGTCTTCAGCCACAAAGCTAAAGTTTGGCAGAGATACATGCAAAAGTAACAGGGATCTCATAATGCAAATGTTTTAAGCAATTGTAGCTGTAAGCAAGACTTACACTGTATGCAGGCAAATGTGGCTATTGGCAGCTAATCCCTTCCTAAATGACACATCACAAGTTATATTTCATTACTTAAAACATAGTATGGATTTGTTAGGATTTCAGGAATAATTTCAAACTCCAAAAGCAACTAAAAGCTATACAAACTGCAGTCATTTATTTTCTAAATAAGATTCCATGTAAATGGAACTTTATAGGCACTCCTGAAATCTTCTTGAAAAACGCCAAGGTTTTCCAGGCTGGGACCCAGAGCCCAGGGCTTCGGGCTGCCGCGTGTGCTTCACGCCGCACAGCAACATCTGCTAGCAGTTAATTTGCAAAATGGGAGACTGTCACCACAGAATGTAGACCTTTTAAAATAAACACAAGAAAAATATTACCAAGCAAAACTAAAACTGCATAATAAATATAAGTGGGTGGCAGCTGCACACTGATATAGTAGATTTTATAACAGATCAAACAGGTCACCATACCGAAACTGAGCACCACAGTGGCGCTTCCAAGGGACTGCTCTCGTCAGGCTCAGATCCGGATCCCCCCCCCCCCCCAGCCATTATTTTTCCTGTAAAAAAAAAATCCTAATTATCTATTTTCATGGGATAGTAATATTAAAAATATAAACCTCAAAACCTAAATTTCCAAAGTACTCTGTCAGCAAGAAACCTTTCGTCTTTCTTCTTTATGTGCTCTAGCTACAAGCAAGCAGGGAAATCCAGTCCCGGCGTTAGAAGAAATATGGTCTGAAAGCAAACTCAGAAAGCAGTTACTGGTCCTTGATGAGAGCCCAGTGTTTCTGATGGGCAAAACCACCTATGAACAGTGAATACCAAAGGTTTCATTTACTTTATATTCTTCAGTATGAATAAAAAAAAGAATAATTCTGCAATTTAAAAAAAAAGTACACACAGAAGTGAATAAGTACTATGAGCTAGGCTTGCACTTGGCTCTAGCAGTTCAAACATGCTGATGGCAAGTATGTCATGAAGCTTTAGGGAGAAGAGTTCCAATTTGCTTTTTTCCAAAAGACCCTGGGAATCACACCAAAAAAAAAATCCTTTTTTAAAAATAGCCAGAGCATTTTGGTTCTCAGCTTGAGCTCTCACAGTGTTTTTGTGCACAAAATGACAGTAAATCTGTAAGTTCCCAGTGAAGCTAGTGCAAAGGCTTGCATTGCTTACAGCGGGCAGGATTAAAACTCCCACTGAAGACTGATGTTGCTGGGGCACATTTCCAGCTTCTCCCCACTCCTTCCCATAGTCATGGGCTGCCTATTAACCATTCGTGGGTTTTAAAATCTATATTGCTCTCCTGGCTCTGTTTGCTTGCTGGAAAGATTGGAAGTGCAAAGTGAATTCAGGAGAGCCTCTCGGGCTCCAGCCTTTGAGCAGCGCTCAGGTACTGCCCGTGCTGCAGAGTGAAACCTTGCATTGCATTTCCAGCAGTTAAAAATACCTGTATATATATATTTATCTACATACAAAACATCGTTTGGAAACATACTTGATCCACGGTGCCTGAGAAATAATGTGGAATAATAAAGTAAAATAGCCGTCCATTCACTGAGCGCTATTCGTCCTGGCCCTTGGCAAGGCTGAGCTAGTCTCATAGGTGCCACATTAACGTGAGCCAAGAGGACCTTTTCTGCGGTGGAAGAGGCATTTCTGACATTCCTGCGGGAAGAGAGCCCTGTCTTGTGAGTTTTCTGGCTCACCGGGCCTGCCAGGAGCAACAGGAAATGGTATCCCATACAGCAAAAAAAATGACTTTTGCAGGCAATTGAACGTACAGCAACTGATAGTGCTCAGGTCAGATGTCAAAGGAGAACTGGTGCCAGAAGGGTGATATATGGCTGGCGCGAAAGGGCTTGGGGCGTCACCATCACCTTCCATCTGAAGATATCAAAGGCAAAGTCGGACACGAACAGATAACATCCACTCACACTTGGAGAAAGAGGAATTCCATTGCATTGCTTTCATATATTTTTATCCTCAAGGTAGTCCTAATGAATTAACCCTTGTAGAGCTTGCAAGTGTGTGAATATAACATGCATTTGGTTACCACTGTGCTGTAAGTAGGAAAGCAAAGAAATGAGATTTTGAAGGGCATTTTCCTGTGTTCAGTGAACATTTCTGCTGTTGTCCCCAATGGCATACACCAGCCTAGGGCTCCTCTTTGTTCGATAGGGGTAGATCCAACAGAAAAACCATCCCTTGCTATTGGGTGAAAGCTGCCAATGTCATCCCCTCTGCCCCAGTGCTGTCTTTAAATATCCCAGAAAATCCCCATTACTGCAGCCTCAGTTAACCACATCAGAGCTGCTCTTCTCTGCTCCTGGTCTTCCCTTGCCCCTAAGGTACCTACTCATCCATCGCCATCCATTCACTGCCCCTTTAGGAGAGGTCAGAGGACAACGTCCCCCCAGCACTTGAAATGTTTACGTACAGGAATAACTCTCTGCTGCCAAAGGAAACTGCATTAGAAGTCACTTGGCAGAGACTCTTGTGTTTATGACACAGCAGTGGTTTTAAGCCACATCCACATATGGAGTATGGAATCCATCCTGGGATTATGCCTGTAATCCATAGGAATCACAGGCTGGGGACAGCACGTAATTTAGCACCTTCAATGGACGTTCTTACTACTCTTTGACTATTACAAAATAAATTTAATGAGGTGGTCAGCTATTAATTCTGTAAGTGCTGGACTCTCTATGATTGGGAGCGGACATCTTGCCTCGGTACTGAGAACTGGGAGTCTTCTCACTAGGGCCAAGTGAATCCCTGGTGCTTTAGCTGATTTACAACTTGCAGCTCCAGATCTCTGTATCTATCCCTGACATCCACCATTTCTCCAGAGGTTGCTCTCCTGTAGCTGCACATTATCCTTCCCATTTCTCTACCATTATTCAAAACTTCCAGTTCTCCTAAGGAGAGATATTTAAAATGCTGATATTTATGTATCCTGTTTTGAAACTGGGAGGCGACTAAGGAGGCACCCAAAAGTCACTGTTAGCTTTTGCTTGTATATTTGATTTGCTGTTCAGATTCCAGAGCTGGTTTTACGTCTGTTGCTGGGTGTCTGTCATCACTTCTGCTCAGAAGCCCAGCAGGGACCCCAAACAACACCATTCTTCCAGTGGGAAAGGTTTCTTTCTTCACAAGTTTTAGTGGCAAAGTCTCAAAAAGAGTGAAACATCCCATGTTACTGGCCAAATTGGGGAAAAAAAAAAAGGGCAAACAAAAAAGAGCTTTTCCGCCCACCCATCTTTGCTGCGAGCCCAAACTCTCCTCGAATTATGGCAAGCACCCTGGAAAACAGGATCTTTCCAAATTAAAAGACCACATGTCCAGACCACAGTTCTTTTCTAGAGAAAATCATAGCATTCTCCCCCATGTTCATAGTCTCCTCCAGTGGAAACAAGAAATTCCTGCGTCCCCTTTTTCGCATGATCCTATGAGAAGGACAAAGAAGGAGCAGCTTCAAGGACTGCGTGGTGCTACCTCCTAGAAGTCACTGCTACCACTGACCTACTATCAACAACCTTGAGGTCACAAAACTTCTGGGGTGCCTGTCAGCCTGCAGGGAGAAAGCAAGAAACGCAGCCACTGGATTTGGGGCATTCTCCTTGGGTGGCCCGAGCACCACGGTGCCAGCGTCACAGCCCCAGCGCCCACACGGACCAGAGGACACAAGAGCCACAGCTGGGTGGCTCATCGGGCCAAGAGCCACTTCCTACCTGCTCGGGCTCTGTTGCAGCTCTGGGGAGAAGATAGAGGTAACCCCCAAAGACCACTCATTTTCCCAGAAACCTAGACCCATTGAGAAGCTCTTCCCAGAAGCTTTTTCAATCAGCTGCTCATTTACAGTACATTTTTCCTTTTACATGATGTCTTCATCTTGCCATGTTACGTTGTGTTTGGGAGTTAACAAAATAGACCTCAGTTTCCTAATTCCAGTGATTTCTTTGAAACATTTTGAGGCTGTCTCAAGAGAGCTTCTTTTTCAGGGAAACACTACATTCATCTGTGAGCTTCTAATCCCTTCAGACTGAAAACTTGTGAGAGTTTTTCAGGTTCAAGCTTTGGTTAGATCTAGCAGGAAAGTAGCTCTAGAAGATCTTATCTCAACCTTTGCGTGACATGACCTTGTTGCTCCATTTCATCAGGGGTCTTAAGATCACATTATTTGGGATAACATTAGGAATTACAGGATTATTTTAGATTTTCAGATACATTTTACATTGACTAATTTATTCTGTCTTCCTTTTCACAAACACCCGATGTAGTAACATATGAGACCGCAAGTTTGCAAGATTCTAACGATATTAAGCTTCCATCTAATCGTTATTGTTTGAGGCCTTACGGAAAGTCAGCCTGATCTGCAGCTGGGTCTTACTAATATCTGACCCCAAACATGCAATGGTACATTAAAAGTGCTGGTAAAGTATCTGGTTAGCAGATTCGTGAAGGGAAAGTTAATGAACGAGTACTATGCACACACTGCTGTGCGTGTAGGTTATATCTGGCTGCCATGTGTGCCCAGAAGCAGTTCTTTCTCCGAATACGCTGAAAAGCTCTGTCACCACAAGTCAGACGCACCCTTCATATTTTTCATAAGGCTCCAGAGGAAATTAATGTTGGTTCTTCAAGGTTATAACTTTTATATGATAAAAATCCCTACCCCAGCTGTATCATATGGAAAACAGAAACAGATCCAAATCGAGACAGGTAACATAATCCACATGTAACTGATAACTCAAGTACAGGGCTGATGTTCAGCACGGGACAGACTGATGGATGAGGCCCAAGTTTGCCTCTTGGAAACATCCAGCATCAGTGGGAGCAATGAACGCAGTGGAGAAACACACAGACTAACGGTGGTGGAAGGTGAGCCATAAAAACACAGTAATTGTTAGTGTAGGTCCTTAATAAGAGTAGAGAGGCTTTCATGGACCAAAGCTGAGTGCAAGGAGGCAGAACCCATGCGGATACGACTGCTGGCAATTGGGATACACAACCACCTCCCACCACTAGCATGGACATGGAGGGGAGGCTCTTCCCAAGGAGCTTGTGAACCAAACCTCAACCAGCAGCTCTTCCCCATGGCCTGCAGTTACCCTCCTAACACAGACGGAGGACTCAGGGTCCTGGCAAAGACTGGTGAAAGACCTGATGTCATCTCTGGTTTACAGAGGCAGAAAGGACAGACAACCTCCCCAAAGTGACCTGCCCTATGCCTTTCAGGGCATCTTTCCCAGGGTCAGGATTGAAATCCACATTTCCTGAATAAAAAAACAAAACTGAGAACAGCAATGAAGTCCCAAAGCAAATTCACTGCTTGGAGGAGCAGCTACAAATATGTTGGATTCCAGCCATGCATTCAAATTCAGTGTTTAATGTAAGGCACAGGACTTAAGTTCAACAGTTAAAAGGGACTTGCCGAATCAATATAAAAATCTTTCAGTGTTTGTAGTAAAGCCCCCTTTTTATTTTATGCTGGGATGTACATGACAAATCTGCAGGTATTGGAGATTTTCCACCTATTTCTGAATGGTTTGGCCCTGAATTTGTGGTGGATATCCAAGAACAGCAGCACGCGCTCCACCCGCATCAGGGCTGCCAGTTTTACGCCCAGGATTGAAAGGCACCCACTTAATAAGTTGACTGGATGCTTAATAAATGCTCAGATGAAACAGAGATAAAAGCTGGGAGGTCACTCCCACAGTGGTAAACCAATATAAAACTGGAAGGACGCGGCGATGAGTCAAACCCAAGACATACCAATCCACAAACGTCACGACTCGGTTCTCGACACACTGCACATAAGACTAGTAAAAAGATCAAAGAGAAGGCCCCAGCTAGTATTCCGAGTGAAACATCCCTTTATCTTTTAGGGCTTATGTACATACTCTTTCTGTGGAATAAAACAAGACTGACTGACTATATAGAAGGAGACAGGCGGGATGTGTTAGATGGGAACAGAGTGTGTGAGTGTGTGCCTGGAGGAAGAAGGGAGGGCTATAGCGAGATCCATTCCCAAAACTCAGTAACCCATTTTCCAGTAATTACCTGTAGCAGCAGGTTTTGCAAATGCACCCTATGCTGGTACGTTGCAAATATTCTAACAGAGCTGAACAGACTTTGTCCTTTTCTATACAAACATTCTCTTGGAATCCGTCATTTCCTGCGTAGCCTGATTTGCTGCCTTTATTATCTCTGCATTTGTCTCATCAGAAGAATTCTTCTCTTAACCTGGTTTCATATCAAAGTAAGTTCTACCTTCATTAACACACAATTCATCACGGTGAGAATGAAGACTTACGGCACCTAATCTTCCTGAAACAGGAAATATGCTACCAACACAGCTCAGCACGTGTGCAACAAGTAGCTGGAATTCATTGTCCCACGACATGAAAAAGATCTCCACTACAGAGAACATCCCATACATGGCCAAATTTTGAAATCATAGGAGTATGGCCGAATTACTTTCTCAGTTAAAAAAAAAAAAAAAAAAAAGGGAGAAAAGGCTGTTCTCTGTTACCTGATCCATTTCATTACAGATTGAATCTTCTCCCATATGGGTGGCATAAGAAACTCTGCTTGGTGATAAAGATGGCATTTTTTTTTTCTTCTCTGCTCCCTCTCTACTGAGCATACTCATATATTTGGGAGACGAATGGAAACAGCAAAAATAGTCACAAGGCAAATTACGATGCCATTGCCAACTTCTCTTTGCTTTCCCAGACTGGCCAAGTATTGGTGTCCTCCCATCAGAGCCTATCAGATGGGCAAGGGAATGTGTCTCCAGAAGCAGCTCTAGCACCAGAGGGTGGGAAAACCAGGGAACCTGCTGCATCAAAACTGCCATTTTCTGTGGAAATGAATCCACTGAGTAGAGATGAAAGAAGGTAATTTAAAAAAATCAAGTCTGTTTCCACATTTGTGTAATGGGATATTTAGAATTTTTATCCCTAAATGACTTTTTTTTTTATTTTGGAAAGCTAGTTTTCTTAAGGCTCCCTCTTACCACCACCACCCCTCACCTCTGCTTCTTTCTTTCCTACACGGATGGTGTGAGATGCAGGTGGTCTCCCCCCGCCCCCCC
Source organism: Tinamus guttatus (assembly GCF_000705375.1). The sequence goes on along the minus strand of NW_010581266.1, from coordinate 6,068 downwards.
CAAAAAAGGCAAAAAAAAAAAAAAAATCAACTACCTGCTGAAAACCTCAGAAACAGAGTCTTGATTCAGAGTAAAGCCAAATCAATTCAGATGGCACCCATGAAACTAAAAACAACTGATCAGATTTACACCAGGCCTGATGCATCCTTTCCTGCCTCAGAGATGCATTACATGCAGCATCTAGGGGTAAAGCGTTCAGCCCCGGAAAGGAAGAGGAAAGACACGGAAACAAACCTTGCATGGGAATCTCCAGTGTGGTTTCTCCCTGCTCAACAGCCTGCAAACGCTGCTCCGACTCTGGCTGCGTTTCCTCGGCTTTGGCTGAGGAAACTGCGCACAGACTTTAGGAAAAGTAGATAAACAAGTCGAGTTTCCCAGAATGTTGAAAATCTCATACTTGGGGAGATAAAGCAATATCAGCTTCCACGGCACCCACGGGCATATTTCCATGTATGGCCTAAATGCTTGCAGACCTGCCTGTAATTGCAAATAGATTCTACATTTTTTGAATGTCTATCACTCTAGTACCTGATTGGAGCAACCATAATTAGCTCTCCCTCTAAAAGAGCTAAAAAAAGATATATCTTGGCATCTTGCATGAATCTTTCCTCAAGTTAAAAAAGAACAGGAAAAAAGTTACCATTTCAAAATATTTTGTTTCAATCTGCTGTTCTATTTTGCATTTCTCTGCTAAAATCACGATTCTCAGCCACAACCACTTCATCAGTTTAGAAACAGTTGACTTTCCCACAGTCTTTCCAACAGTCAGACAACAAACTTGCACCAAGATGGTTCAATTTCCTTGGAGTCAGCACCTACCAAGCAATGTGGTTTGGGTTTCTTTTAAGCATTCAGGACATTTTCTGCAATAATGCCAGATGGCCTCGCAATCCAAACCTTTGCATTCAGCCCCTTACCTCCAAACTCTCTCCTGATAGTGCATAGGTGTGAATTTGAATGCATGACATGGAAGTTATTTCAGATGAGTTGTACAAAATAAAATAGATTACCTCTACAGTGCCAAGTTTTCCAACTGCATTAACTGTTCTCTGGCTTTCACGTATCTATACAAATATTATGTGAAGAAAAGAGAGAAAAAAAAAAGAGAGAAAAAAGGAGAGAAAGTTCTCGACTACCATCAGAAAAGAAATTGTTTCTTAATTATAAACAGGACACCCTTAAGCCAAGAACTGAAGAGAAGGGCAGTCTATGTGACCTTTCCACATCATTTTGCTTTGAAATATGGGGTAGGCAGAACCAATTGATGTGAACAGATTTAGCAAGATAAACACCAAAGGCATTTTATATATATATGTTTAACAACACCGGGTCTTCTACAGGACAAAGAATAGGAATAAGAAAACTTATGTCCTCTTACAAAATGTAGCATGTATTTAAAAGGAAAATATTTGCCTACCACTTGTGGTTGTATAATGTCAAACATACGGTAGCTACATGATATTTTAACCTTACCCCCAAGCTATGAGAAAATCAAGTAGATAGTTAGTTTTCTAGTGTCTTTAAAGTAACTAAACATGAAAGGTCATACTTAGGGGAACGGGAGATAAGCTGTCCAACAAGGCCAGCAGAGCCAAGGAAACATGCTCATGTGCAAGGGATATCCCGATGTTTGGTTAGAAACTTGTCATAAATGTAACATTTAGCCACGGTTTAAAAGTATCCCATATGAGAAAGCAGAGGCACTTACACGGGGGAAAAAAGAGAATTCAAACTTAGTTCAAATGGAGAATAAAAGAGATGGTTAACATATTGTGTCTAATTTTAATTAACTTTATGATCTACTCATTTAATGATCCTGCATTACAGTCACTGTAATCATATTTCCTTTTAAAAGGCAATTAAATGGTCTGCACAGAAACATCCAACCCTAGAATAACACCCTACACATATTTTAGCCCCAGAGTATTAGTCTTTTGTGATGACAAAGCAATGAAATGGGGAAAACGTGCCTGGACTATCTGGGCTGGATCCAGGGCCCTCCAAAGTCAGTGGAAAATATTAGGTTTCAGCAGACGGACACACAGCTTGAGGAGAAACATGGGCATGACTTGAGGTGCTCGCTATCAGAATTTGTCAAAACTTGTAACAGCCATTTGATGAGAATCGGATGTGTCAAGGCTTTTTTTTTTTTTTTTTTTTTGTTTAATGCCATAGTTCAGTGTTTGGGGTGGGGGGAGAAAGGGGAGAGAAGGAGAAGATGGCTTGTGAAAGCTAAAATTAATCACTACAGCACAAGCCATAGGCAGGAGAGAAGGAGGCCTAGGAGACGTTGTCCTACGTCTCAGTGACAAAACCCAACAAGCTCCGAGAGGCAGGATGGCCCTCAGAGTCACGTCCTACCACTGTCCCCTACCAGTGATTTATAGGTAGGAAGATCACAGGAGATCTCAAAGACGGTGTTTTCTAGCAGTGAACTCAAGGACATTTTTCCTGTTCCAATGCAGGTTTACTTCAGTATCATTTAAAGTTCACTTTCTTCCTAATTAGACCGCTGGACTCCATTCGGAAATCCACACTGCAGAGGGGTTGAACTAGTCCCACTAAAAAAGGTAAAAATTTAGATACATCTATGTATATATTTATAACTTAAATATTTTAAATGTGTTTTTATACAACTTAAATCTATGTATGGAATACATATTTGATTTATCTCTGTTTGCAGATGTATATATTTGCAAACATACACATATGGGTCCATCATAAAATTTTATTGAGTTTAACTACATAATTCTGTTTTATCCCAGTATGTTTCACTACTTGAATCCGAGATCAGCCAAAGCAATCTAATATTATACCTCATAAATTACAACTTTCCAGTTTTAATCAAAAAATAAAAACAAAAAAGAGCAAAATCACTCACAGATATTGCTGTTTTCTTTCTGTGCTTCAGGAATTAAAAAAATAAAGAAGCACCCCTCATCCGTCCAAAGGAAGCAGACCCCAGAATGACAGTGTTTGTACAATAAGCTTAGCAGAACCACATCCACCAGGTCTAGGTTCTCCTGGAGCTGCTCTTCAGTAGCCAGCACCGGCCCCTGCCCCAGGGCGTCAGAGGCAGTGCCAGTCTGCAGCAGAAATGGTCCCTTTGCCGGCCAGGCGTCTTGTTCTAGTGCTCTCCTGACGCTTCCTTTTTGGTTCACGGAGGAGCAAGGAATGGGATTCAGGGATTCAGAAACTACTTTGATTCCTTCTGCAACGATCCCAAGTCAAACTCTGTACTATACATTGGATAAATAGTGGTGAATAACTATTGGAAGATCTCTAATTTTATGGAGGCAGAAGTTCCAATTTGAATAAAATCTGCATCATCCGATACTCCCCCAATGTAGACTCATGATATTATACTTTATCTTGATCTTTATGAAACCTTGTTTTACTGAAGCTTTGCGTGTTGCTCGTGACTTCCATAAGCTGAGGGTTATTGCACATTAGTTGCTTCTCTTGCATCCAGTGCCTGTAAACTGCAGGTTAATTAGCTCACGTCTGGTTTTCCACAAGCAGAAACGCTAAGTTCTGTGGCCAGCTCCTGTTGCTGGCTGGAGCGCTTTGTGCTCGCTCTTGCCTAGGGATGAAACCAGTGCATCTTTGATTTTTAAATCTATATCCTTAAAGCCTGATGCCTTGCTAGAAAGGCAGGGGTTATTAATTTCAAAACCAGAAGGTAGAGTTTAATGAATAATGAATAGCAGCTGTTGGAAACAAATCTTTGCATTTTTTTTTCCTAAGTTACAATTACACTTTGATTGACCTCAACAATAACTAACAAGCATGCCCAGCTGGATCATAAACTGAGTATATACTGTGTCCAGACTTGGTGTAAAATTTCACATCAATGAAGCACTCGCTGCCTGTCAGACTTCGCCCATCATGTGTCAATCAGACTTACAAATAAACTCATTAGAGCCAGGAAATATGTTTGCCCAGGGAAAAGCTCTTCACTGGCATGAACATGTATGATTTGGGGAAAGAAACACTAGTGCATAAGGACAGCTCTACCTCTGAAGGAGACGGTTCTGTCAGGACAAAACATCTGGGCTTCATTCACCGTGTGAGTACCTAAGGGCCTTAAGAGGCAGTGACAGTTTTCCAGCTACACCTCTGCAGTTAGGAGGCCGGGAGCCCAAGAGGATGGGCTCACCACACATTGGAGATATTCTTTGGGAGGAAACATCCCAAACTGGGACTTGGTCCTTCACCCAGTTGTTGGGGGGATCCCCATGCAGAACTCACTGGGTGCTCAGTGCCTCGCTCGGGTATAATGAGATTTGTCTAAAAATTTGAGTTCATCCAAAACCCCAGGAACAAAACGCTTATACCTGCTAGCAAGAGAAGAAAAATCTGGTTTGCACTGCCTTGTGAATGCGTTACTTGCAGTTTTCACACCCTGTCTTATCAGATAGGAACACCAGGGATGAACCATGGTGAATAAAAGACCCTGGCCTTGGGATTCTCCTGTGCCCTGAGCTTTGTGGAGTTCTCTCCATCCTCCTGACAGTCCCAGGTAAAGTGAGTAAAGGAGCAACAGATTCCCTCTCACACCAAACCACAGCTCTTCCATCTAAAACAGCTATGGATTATTTGCATTATTGTTCCCATTGCTAAACATGGCTTTTGAAAGCTTTCGCTCTGGAGGGGGGACAGATTCCTTTGCCACCATTTCACAGACTGCCCTATTACAAAGCCCCAAATGCTTTTACAGCAGCTTTCTTAAAGGGCACATCAGAACACGCAAAGTCACTTAGATGCCCAGGTTTAGTTTCCCAGCTTTCATGTCCTGTGGCACACGTGGCACCTCGTACAAGCCGTGTTCACTGAGGGCAAGCTGGGCTGGCAGGGCTGCAGCTGCCCTGGAGAGCGGCACCCAGCACGTCCCTTGTCCCTTCCTCGTGTCGCTTCCCCTCTCTGCCCCTCCTTCAAAGGGCTGCCAATAGAACAGACTATATGACAAACACCAGCAGGGACCTCACCCGCCCCCACACTCATGCTTTGCTTTGTTTTCTCCACTTGACATTTCTCCTCTATTTCCAATGGCTTCTCATCATCTCAGCGCCTTGAAGGGAGGTCCTGCTCCAGGATTTCTTCGTCTTGTCCTCCCACACACAGAATTGCTTTATGGATTCTGTCTGAATCTCAAAAGCTCTGCTCAGAGGAATGTCTCCCTGGTACTCTGCTTTATAAACTCCCATTAATTTCAATAGCACCAGAAAAGAAATTATTTAAACCATATAGCTAGCAATGCCTTAGGTGAAGCTACAGGATTGTAGCTGTACAACTGTGGTTATGCTACTGTTTCAAAAACAATAGATCATTCTTCCTAGCATATAAAAATAAATAAATGAGCTTTTAGTTAATAGGTAAACATTTTGGGGGATGAAATGGTGTCTTTGGTCCTCTACAGCTCATTTCTGCCCTGCCTCTTGAAGGTTTACGGAGGTGGATTAGTTTGGCTGCACTGCCAATTCAGCCAGTGCTACTCAGAGCAGTGCTTCTTGGAAAACACATTTAAGGTCCCATCTAATCAACTGACTTGCTCTGAATCTATAAATGCTGCAACTGACTGTACTACATAAACCACTCAACCAATAGGATTGGACAAGAAACTAAATTAAAGCTTCACTTTGCTAAAAGACTTTCTGGACCAAAAGCATTTTAGCCAGCTATGAACTAATCTGCAGATACAACCAAATATTGTGCATTCAGGCTTCAGTAAGCCCCTATACCTGCAAAGACCACTTGATTCTCAGACAGCAAAGCTGACAGGTCTGGCTTATAGATGCTGTGCACCCCGTTACAGGTAACAAGCTGCAGCAGCCGTGCTGCTGTCCCCAACTGAACCAACGAGCCCAAAGACCCTACGTGGGTCTGGGTAATCAGCAGCATTCCCTTTATAACCAAACCCAGCCGTGTTAAAGGAGACAACACGTTGAGCTATCAAGGAGGTATCGAGGATTTCCAGTGAAGTACCTTCTTTATTAGTTGAAAGACAGCAACAGGAAGCTCTACGCAAAGTAACAAGGCTGTTTCTGCTGGCTCAAAAGAAAAAAAAA
>NW_010581265.1:0-48104 GCF_000705375.1 Tinamus guttatus | reverse complement strand
TTTTTTTTTTTTTTAATCAAAGGTTCACTTGATAAAGTCACGAATTAAGACTAGATCGTTGAACATTGTCTGGCCCCAACTCTGTGATTTGATCAGATGTTTAGCCCCTTGAACTGCAGGAGGTGAGATGAAGAACTTTTCATTTTTTCTTGGGATGTTTATGCAGTCTGAAAAGAAAGTGGAGAGAGTTGAGCTTTCCCACTGCTGGAGTTTCCATGGCTGCTTTTTCCTGCTCAGTAAGGCTTCTTAGTCTGCAGACTCTCTATCCCTGGCTTCATACTAAAATCTTAAAAGACATTTCTATCAACATTATTCCATGTCTCCTCACCATTACATGGGGGACACGAAATAGACTAAGCTTGGAACCAAGGTCCCCAACCTCTGAAGTTACCGACTGATCTTTTAAGTTGAAATTCACTTACTGGGCAGGGCTCATCTGCCACGTATGTCCCATCTCAGTGCAGGTTATAGGAATGTGAAGTTGTGTTGGCTCGCTGTGCTTGTGGGAATATAAAAGTGTCACTGGCATCCTGCAGACTGGTTTTGCATCAGAAAATAGCATTCGTCTCTGCATGTCTATTGCAAGAGAAAAAAGGGATGTCTCTGAGTATCAGAAAAGTCATCTGAAGAATGTACTATTCTACAGAGATGACATGTAGAGAATGGGCAGTGGGAAGGCTGAGGTATTTCTGTCCTCCTGATTCTTGTTGAACTGCTCAATGCAGTAGCCAATAAGCTTGAGAGACTAGGTATCTTCTAAAAGTTATTGATGAGCAGATCACTGTGTAACAAAGAATGTCCTACTGTATCTCAGTAGTAGATGTGTACTCATAAGGTTCATCAGACAGTGGAGCTTATTCATATAAGGACAGTGACAACACTCTCTGCTATTATACCTTTGGAGATGTCCAGAAGATTACTTACAAACGACAACAAGTATTAATATAGGAACCTTCTCTATGCCATTCTCCTTGATTTAGGAGATATCCTCCACAAAGACAATATTTGTCAGGGCTCTAAGGACAATAATAGGCCTTAATGGCCTCTACTTTCACTCTCTGTCCACGGGTCTGGAACCCCACTTGAGCTCAGCCCTAGGCCTTCAGATCCTGCCTGAGCTATGTTCTAGATGTACTAGTCTCTAGCCCTGTCTCCTACGCAGTAGGTAACTTGCTTTCTTGAGTAGGTTTTGAAGCCATAGTATAGCCTTGTCTATAACGCAGTCTCTAATCCCATATCCCTTTTCCTCCTGGCTGGAGTTCCTGGAAGGACCCTGGACCTTGACATGTCTGGAGCTGCTGACGGACCCTATACCCAGCACTGGACTCTACCTGCCGTGTGCTGGTCATCTGCTCCTATATTTCTAGAAAAAAGCTATTAGGCAAGCTTTAAAACATTTCTAATACATACTTCGATTAGGTAAAAAAAAAGTAAAAGACCCAAGAATGACTGTATTATTACACTAGGGCCACAAGAGTTATCACACTGTGTTATGTCAAAATATTTTACTTTAATTGACTAACAGAGAGCTAGAGAGCAGGCTTCTGTAAACAGATAAAGACTTGATGAACCACTGGTCGTATGATATTTTGGGAAAGAAAAATTCATTTGCTGGGTATCACATTTCAGATGACATATAAAAATGAACATTCACACTGAAGACACACATGGCACTGTGCATTGGAAAGGCACCATCCACTGTATTTTGGTAATATACCAGACAATCTGATTTAATTCTCCTGAGTTAAATCACATATATTTATGCTCATCACGGAACCTCATCCTGTAGCACGTATCCCTTTGTTTTGTGCAATTAATTTCAGTCTGCTAATTCCATGAAAAGTACAGAAAATCTTGATGAATCCAAGTGCTTCAGAGCAATGTTCTTAGAGTTATTTATAATTTTGTTAACTGCCAAACTATTTTCAGATCCTTGGAAAAATCACATAAATGTAAGAGGGAATTTTCTTTGAACAGAAAAGATCGCTAGTCTGTTTTCTCACCATGCATTCTGGATGGTCATTGGTTGTTCTAAAACTCACACAAAAAGTAAAGAAAATGATGCCTAGGTGAGGTATTTTTCCTTAACACTCTGAAGCTGATAGTGAAGGGAACCGTGTGTCCTGGTGTCAGTGTTATAAGTGGGAAGTTGTTAAGCATGGGTCATTAGAACTGAAGTGGCAGACCCTCAGGCAGTGTAATTCAGTGACAACACCTATCTCCATCAGTATCAGAAAGGGTGTTTACAGCCCTGAAGAACTTCCTCCTTTAGAGCAGAACAATTCTCTGCATGTGCAAGGGTTCACTCTAGGCGAATTTGTATCCATATAGAAATAAGAATGCATGATGCTTCACAGTGCACTGGACTCACTGACCATAAACAGTTTCCCTTTATGAATCAATGGTATTCTACAGCCTCTAGCTCAGAGAAGTAAATATAAACATGGGAGACCCCTTGCCTCCATTTCTTAGTCATGAAAATAGAAGTTACATGCTAGAACAAGAATTTTTGTAAGGCGTTTTTAATCCGCCTAGAGATTACAGCCAACTTAATGCCACAGCCTGAGAGAAATGTTTCAATAAATAAACCAAACCCTGTGAAAAGAATGACCATGTTGCAGTCTGCCTTAGTTCTACTTCCTCTCTCCATTTTTTCTTTTTTTTTAAAAAGAAAAGCTTTCATTGCAGGTCCTCATGCTGCCTTTAAACTAGAGAGAGAGAGAGAGAGAGAGAGAGAAACATACTTAGGTTGTTTTTATTGTTATTATTAGTTTGAACTAAGGGAGAAAAGGCCAATACAGAAACCAGATGACAACATTTTATCTTGGCACCAAAGGGTGAACTATGTGCTGCAGCTAAGAACAGGCCTCCTTAGATGAAAAGTGTGTGTAAAAAAGTAGAACAAGTGCAACAGCTTTACCACTCTCCAAAGGCCCTAAGTGTAGTTTGTTTGGAGTCTAGGCCTGCTTTTTGGGAAAAATGAAAACAAACCTACAGAGTCACTGCTTTGTGTCTCCTGCTCCAATAATGACTCTGGTACCACCACTACAGGAAGAGTCTCCCCTCAGACTTTCTGGCCATTTTGAACCATACTTGTGAGCCAGATAGAGGTCTTGGAAGTACTTAGCTCTTACAAATTTCATGGACAAGAGGATGCTGAGTAGGAGGGACATGAATTAGAGCCTCCACACTTACTCTGAGCAACAACAGCCCAGTCATACTATTGGACACCAAGTAATATAGCAGAGGTAGAGGAAACCAGGCCTCATTTGTTTTGCTTCTCCTGAAATGGCTTTTTTTTACTTCCTTTTTTTGGTTTTGTTTTTCTTTATTATGTAACTGGACTGCAAGGTAAGCCTGCTTCTAGGAGGGCAGGATCTGGCATAGATTTGAGCCAGCTACATAACTCACACTTTGCCAGGATTTTCCATCTGTGTGAAATCTCCCAGTAGCTACCTCCATGAACCTCTTGACCATTTTTGGCTGGGCCAGATTGAACCAGGGATGGAGCCAAATCCTGGTTCTTTGATATCTGCTATCTCAGTGCAATTATTTATGCCTTTGTTTTCCCCATTGAGTAGGTAAAAAGATGGAAAGCAATAAGAAGATAGGGTTTTTATGTATCTTACATTTTTTAAATGTGTAGTGAGGAAAATGAGGAAGTGTGAAGAAATACATGGCTAAGAGTGGGTTATTATGGAGGGAGCACTAAAAATGGTCTGGGGCAATATTGTTTTAGTGAATTAAAATGTTCAGTTTTCTACAGAAAAGCACAGCCAATCTAACATAATCTGAGAACTTTGTATATATGTCCAAAATGATTTTTGTTAAAAAAAGGGATAATATATTTTTTAATCAATTTGCTTGACTCCCTTCTGCCACAGGCAGTTTCTTTATTCTGTAAAATATCATTTTAACTTAGGCTTACAATATGCTTTGTCTACTCATTAAGAACAAGTATGCTATAAATTGGGAAAACTGTTTCGGAAGGACTGGTCAGATGGAAGCCTGCCTATGTTAAGCTTTACAACTAAGAATTCCCTTTCACATGTCCACTTACAGGCACTTTCCCACACACGCTTGTGCACACAAACTCTCAGTCCCTTTTTCCGTTATAACTGTAGATGCTTTTAAGTACCTACTTCAGGAGAGTTTCTAGTGAGGTTATACAGATCCCAAAGTATTACTAAGTCCAAAGAAAATAATTCAGGCTGAATGAACCAGTCATTGACATGGTGGACTTTTTAAGCTATCCACACAGAGCTCTAACCACATAAGAGATCAGAAACCAGCAACATATCCACCTGTGGAGTTCATTAAGGAGCCAGATGTTGTTTCCAAACAATAAATGCTTCCTCCATCTCATCATCTGAATCCTTCAGTTATTTTTCATAGGAGGGGTCTTAATGCAATAGAGTTGGAGAGTAAACAGGCACTATGCTGGCATGCTACTTCAAGTTTGTCGTTTTTTACAGTAAAGTAGACATCAGATGTGCATGTGTTAAGTTCATGTCAGTGTTCGGCACATACACGAGAATATTTCTATAAGGTGATAAGGCATCGAAAGGGCCTTGTGCACGCTTCTCGTTTCAATGTTCACACTGTCACAGAATTTGCATGACAAATATTGTGTGAACTGTTCGATTCTTTCCATTCTGGAAAACTGGATCCTATTTTCATTCCCCATCTCAGTAGCACCTCAGTAGCACCTCAGTAGCTCGTGTTCAGGTAATTCAATAGGATGCTGAAGGGAGATAAGACAGATTGACTATGTTCGGTGATTATCTGAGGGAAGTCTATGAATACATTTATTTTCTAGGTGATCCAACAGTCATCTGTAATTGTTTTTTTTTTTCCCAAATTATTTAACAATGTTATTTGGGCATGTTAATGTTCACCTTTGAAGCAATCACACCAACTTCTTCTGATCTGTGTGAGAACTTGACATGACTTTTCAGAAAAATACCCTTATCCCTTTCATTCTTCTCTGAATTCTGGTGAATTCTCATCACTGCTCTGATGCAATGATCACTTTTTTTTTCTTTTTTTTTTAGTTTTTCTTTTTTTTTTAGTTTATTTATCACTTTCAGGTCTCTTCCATACATGTTGTTTCCTGCAAATTTAGACACCTCAGCTAAATTATGGGCCATTTTTGATGATGAGCACATAAGGGCACCTTTGAGACTTCAGAGTTTTACAGTCTTGTCTTCTGCTGGCTTCTCCTCTAAGTCCTTACTGTCCTCAGATCCAGCAAGTCTATGATAGGGCTACTATGATGTCTGAGTGAATGCCTACACTTTCCTGCAAATGCAGTTTTATTTTTTGAGACCACCTGCTGCAAAACACTGTATAAGAGCTGAGAACTGTCTCTAAGGAACAACTGAGCTAGACTCTTCCAGAAAGGTTTCTGAGGCAGGCACCTGGCTGCCCTAAAATCAGCCCTACTGATTAGCCCTACTGATTAGCCCAGCTATGTACAGTTAAAATGCAGGGTGTGTTAGATAGAAAATATTGTATGGCTTTAGCTATTTGCAGCATATAATCTAAAAAAATAGATGTTTTTCCTTTTATAGTTAACCATACATTAGGGCACTGCACCAGTTTAATTATGCCTATACAACTAAATAGTTACAGAAAGGCACAAAAAGAAAAGCTTTGTCTCTTCAGTGTGTTTAGGATCTGAGCAAACAAATTGGTTACCATATGGTTAGTTATATCAGCACATCTGCATGTGTTAGTGTTTTTAATCCGTAGAGGGAAAGCACGCATGCTGGCAGTGACTGGGGACTACCTAACACACTGATTGGCCTTGCTAATTCTGTCATAAGTTGTTGGTGACTTTACACCCTGGAGTAGATCTTCACAGTTCATAGAAATGTAAATATATGTAGGCGTTTATAGACGGAGAGCTTTAGACTCTACCAAATTGGTCCAAACCTAGGCAAGGTGTCTCAGACATCTAATGTTACCCAAAGCCCCTTTCTAAATACTAGAAGAATAGCTGTTTTTTGATATGTGGTTGGTATTTAGCATGTGAACAGAGTTGTACCCAAGCTAGCTAAAAATGATTTTTTTTTTGTCTTCACAGGATGTTGCAAGGCCATTGAGGCATGCCTGAATTAATCCACATACCAGAAGCCACGGAAGCCTGTGGCTCTCTGAATTAGGGTAGGAGCAGGATTGGGTGGACGTATCTGCGACGCTTTGACTCCAGAACTAACTTAGTTACTTCTGCCTGGAATTGCACTGCATGGTGTGGATATAACCTTGGTTCCTCTGTGCCTCAGTTCTTACTTAACTCATAGAGAACTTGCTGGATTGTGAGGTTTTCGGATGCAGAGGCAATGAGTTAATAATTCCCTAATGTAGGTGGGAATGTAATTAGGCAGTATTTTTTTAAGCAACAAGGTTTGAAGCATGTGACTACATATCAGGTTTGGCTTAGAGGTGATGGGGAGAAGGGCAGAAGTCAGTAGGTATCTGGGAAGAGCTTTATGCCTCAAATTACTTTTACTGTGCATGTTTCAGTTCTGCAGTGTCTGAAGGCGCTGTGCTAGGACTCGCTCCTGCTGATGTGGCACTAGAATTTCCAAGTTTGTCAGGCAGAAGGTATTCCCGTTACCTCCGCCTCCTTTTGTGTGCGGCAGCCCTACAGACGTGGCAGCTTCCTGAACGGCTTCCCAATTATACGGTATGCATGCTGTATGTCCCTCGCGATGGACGTGACAGGAGAAGAGTCAACACTGCCAAAATAAAAGCCTCAGAACACAAAAAGAGGGAAGGAGTGAGGAATCTGGAAAAAAAGAGGAAAGATTTTTTTACCTCACCACATAATAAGTTTGGTAATGGCAGAGTTTGACACACTGAGACTGAGAATTTCTAGATTCAGAATTTAGGAACTTTGCTTGTTTTGTTACAGTCCCTCAGTGGCATATAAGAAATTACTGTTATTGTTTGATCAAACCTTGAAAGAGCAAGACTGAAATTTGCAACGGAAATCTCTGAGCCTCTTTCGCCTGCCCCCTTTGAAAGGGAGGGAGCCTCAGTCTAGGAGGCAACATGACTCAGTCCCCGAGACTCTTAATTTTAAGTGTCTAGAGCGGCTGTGAGTGAGGCCAGGCTGTGGAACACCCGGAGCCCAACAGGGTTTTATGACCCCCTTCCACATCATCCACAGCTCTCAAATCCCTGGAAGAAAAATTCAGCAGAGGAGGGGGGAAGGGAATCCTTTGCTTTTTGACCTGCAAGTCTACTTGCACTCACTTGAAACGTTTGTGTCTTTAACACACAAGCAGATGTTTTGCCAACATTCATTCCAAGTACATTTCTACTTCCTGGGGGTTTCCAAGAGCATTCCTACTTCCTATCAGTTTGTTAGGAGCACAGGAGAAGTTAACACTTTCTTTTTCATGGCAGAAAAGCACATTTTGCTCCCCTTTCCTGTGCCTATATTTCATATACTGTAAGTTAAAAGGTATTTGTTCTACCTCAGAGTCTTTCTTTTCTTGGTTGTAAAAATCAAGGCTAGAGTAGCAGCAATATTTCTGAAAGTCACAAAGGAGAGAAATCAAGCCAGAGATATTTCTCAGTTCTATGCCTTGAATAGCATATAGTTTATTACACAGCTAGCTGAGTAAGTAGCTGGCAATTTGCAGCTAAGCATAAAGCTGCTTGCATTTCTTTTAGGAAAGAAAACTCCAAAATACTCACACATGCAGAATGAGCAACAGTCCTAGTGGCGCTAGGAAGAGAAGTTTTAATGAGCAGCAAAAGTCTAAACTTCCCTGCTGCTCCCCACTCTCCTAAAAAAGTTTCCCTACTCCTTGCCACAACATAAACACTGTATATGGTGGCTTTCTTTTACACTAACTTAATCGGAGCTGATTCACAGAGCTGTGCAATAAAAGAATGAAAAAAATCATCTGGAAAACACATGCAGGACAGGGGCAGGGTTTCGGACAGTCTGTGCAAATTGTGATAAAAAGAATCTTATGGAGAAACTCTGCTAAGTGAAGCTGGCTTGTTTCACTTTGTGATGTGTCAAGAGATGCAAATGCAAGACCTTATCCAGGCTGAGCACAAAGCCTGGACAACATCTAGGAATAGCCTTTGTTAAACTGCCCCCTGGATCCCGACGAATAGATGTACCAGAGCTCAAATTAAAATGGAATCTTTAATGGTTATGCATAAAAGTGCTTTAATTCAATGAGATTCTAGAAAATACGGGATCACCAATGAGAAAATGCTTTTGCAGAATAAGAGTTCAAAATTTTTGAGGATGTTTCTACTTGTTCAAGTTTTGGTAAACACCGTTTTATACTTCTTAAAAAGTTTTTTGTGATACTTTTTAACTGTTTCTGCTGATTTTAGTGATTAGACTCCTCCTTGAGCTTTAGCAAGATAAAATGGAGGGAGACCATAAATAAAAATTTATAAAATTAAAGAAAAATCTTTAAGTCAGAATATTCCTGAAAAATTTACAAATATCCAAAGTTACAGTAAAACTACTTAAACGTCAAGAAAACATTCCAGTCTGAAATACCTTAAAATATATTTTTTAAAACTCTTCATTAAATTTTTTGAAAAACTCTTTCTAGAAATGTTTGCTGGTAGGGATCTATGTAAGTCACTTACTTAATGTAGCTTTCTGCTTGAAATGGGACTATTGCAAACACTACACCAGTGGCTTGCTTTAGGTAAATCTTGAAAACCTCCCAGAAAACACCAGTTCCGTGACATGAATAACATATTCACACATGCTGTAGTACTCTTCTCAACTGGAAATGGGTGCTGCAATGTCCTATGTCACAGACGCCTTCAGATGAAGTTTTTTCCTCCACCGTCCCTACTCATACACTGTGAGGTAAGATGAGAAGATAATTCATCTTCTGGGCCTGTATCTTTTTTTGACCCTCTGTTGAGATTTCTGATCAGACCCTTCTCAAAAAGTCAGGTACAGCAGATGGACCAATGAATAGGGAGCTAAAATGCAAAGAATGTTGCAACAACATGAGCAAAACAGCAGATGAAGTTAAGGAGTTTCCCTCATTGGTAACTAACAAGGGAAATTCTTTTGGGGCATTCCCTGTCTTCTGCTATGTCATCAGAAGCTCTAGTCCACATTACCAGGATTAGGTCATTGCACTTATTTCTCATGGTTTTAGGTGGAAGGTGGAAGTGCTTACTCATAAGAAATTACTTAAGCAACAATTCATAGAATGAACGGAGAAGAACAGCAGTTAGAGACAAGTTCACAAATTAGTTTAGGAAAAAAGTCTTGCAGTAGAACAGCCTTAGAAAATATAATCTATCTGATGGCCTGTCAAATATTTTTCATTATAGTTGAATATCTTTATATTAGTTGTCCACGAGGAAAACAAATATCTTTAATTATATTATTCATTATAGATGTTTAAATTGAGGCATTTCATTTTTGCCTAAAAACCTATATGTACTTTCTGTCCTATCCAATATTCTCAGGTCTTAAACAAACACCAAGCCATTTGAGAATGACACTGCAACAGAAAGACTTTGGTGAATAAGTTTCAGAGTGATCTTGACAAAACTGAGAAAGGGAGCAAAATAATGCAGTGAAGCTCCAAAACCCAAGCATGGGCAAAGTAAATTTAGTGCATATATATACAATGAATAGTTATTAGCTGGTTAAAAACACTCCAGAGAAGGCTCTGGGGAACACAGAGGGGTCTAGTGTGAGTCAGAGCCAGAGATATGGCCTCTTCACAGTATTGTCTGTTTTGTTTGGGGTTATGTTAATAAAGACATTGTTTGTAATTAATTACATTGTTTCTTCAACACTGATGAAATGTTACCTATGTGCTATTGAGATGCTTAAGAGATAACCTGGAGAGAAAGACAAATGGTGGGAGAACAAATGAGCACTTATCCAACAAGGTAGATAAGAAGTTTAAGAAAGAAGTCAGTTTTGAGGGAAAGAAGATCGACTGGGGAAATAATAAATATATTTCCAACATGTGAATGGTTGTGTCCTCTTGGGACAAGACAAGAAGTAATCATTTGATTTTTTAAAAAAGCAAAAATACTTAGATTAGATATTAGAGAAAAGCTTTCTAATAACACTACTTACCCAATGATACTATTAAGAGAAGACATAATTGCTTTCCTTAGAAATTTTGAAAGTGTGTCAGATATTTGTTAGAATTTGTCAAGAAATATTGAACCTTGCTTAGGTTAAATCAGGGAATTGAAGAGGTCAATTAAGTTGGCTTCTTCATGTTCCCCCAAGCTCTACATTTCTAATAGATTCATTTTCTTGGGATTTAAATAGTCTTCATGTTAGAAGATTAAATCATATATCTATCCCAACAACCTATCTTGGAAAAACCTTGGCAGCTGAGCTGGTAGCAGTTCCTGACAACGGAATTGTTGGTGCAGAATTGTTGATTATTTTCCTTAGACTTGTACTTCGTCACTGTCCTGAATGGATAAAATGGATGGTGTGGACACTAAAAAGAAATAGGTTATCAAGTGCTGCCATACCAAGTGGACCAAACTATCCCATTACAGACCCTGGAAAGAAAATCTTCTAATTTTAACTGCAGTTCAGGCTGTAGAATTTCTCAACTTGGTCTAATTCCACTCAACCCTCTGAAAGTCTTTTACAAGCTTTCAAAATACTTTCTTCCCATTCCCAACTAATCAAGACCAACAGCCTCTTTTCAGGACTTTCTTCTCTGCTCACATAGATGCGCTGTCTGCTCTTTTACATAGAATCATTTAATGCAAGATCATAAAATGAAAATGAAGGCTGATAATCAAAGAGTGCCTAATGGCACTAGGTCCTAGGTTAGAGACTGCTGACATACCTTGTCTAGAGCACTGCCAGCAGAAGTGACCACTCTTTGAGATGCAGCAGTGGCTGTTGGCTTTGATTTTTACATTGTTTTCCAAATCAATATTTGTCATTTCTGATAGTTAGGTCCAAATGACTGAAATAAAATAGCAGTCTATACAGTATGCAGTTTTTTAAGCGCTCTCTTTACTTATTTAGTTTGCAATGTATTTAAAATAACCATTTTTTAGCTTTATTTTTTTACTACAAATTGCAAGCCTCTGAAAAAGAAATGTGCTAGACTAATAATGTGCAAAATATTTAAGAGAGTAAAATCTAAGAGCCATAATTTTGCTACTCCAAGGAAAGATCCCTACTCACAAAATCATGGAGGACCGCAGTGCTATACTTGCCATTAGTTATCTGTGATGTTGCCTCCAGCACATGTATTTATCTGATGTGTTTTAGGTTAGCTATTTTTAGTTCATCTTCCACTTGACCTAGGAAAGGAAAGGCAACTGACTGCCTTAGGAACCTTCAGAAAGTCCTGCCTGTGCTTGCATCTGGATTGCCAGGTCAATTTTCTGTGTCTTCCTTGACAAACTTAGGTGCCTAAACAAACTGTCTAGTTTGTTTATTATCCTATATGGCTATGAGAAAAATAGTTAAAATTTGTTTATTTCAATGGCTAGAAATATTAACATTATAGTAGGAAAAAAAAAAAAAAGAGAGACAAAAAGTCACTTCCATGGTTATAATCTCAAATACCTTCTTTTCTGGATTAGAGGGAAGTAAATAGCAAGTTCTTTTTTGGTATATAATTTAATTTATGCTATAGAAAACTACAGACTCATCGAACCTTGTGGGTAGAACCATCTCATCTAGCTTCAGGTACCAAAAAATAGCTGTTTGCATCTGAGCATCCTTTATTGTCCAAGGCTGATTTTAGACCCCGCTTTCTCTTTCAGCTGCCATTAGTACAAAAATACATACTAGTAAGGACAAATGACATTTATCCAGTGTGTTGGCATTAGTTCCCCTTAGGGCATGGCATAGCTCAATCATCACAGGTTCCGTCTGAACCTCTGAAAAAGGTCCAGTGAGTCCTAACTGCTCAGATCTTAATGATGTCTTTGGTGTAAGCTGCTGTTTTAGAGATGATTACTCTGTGGGTTCGATATATGATTTAATTGGTGTCTATGGCTCCCTGACATCACTGTATGTGTGCAATTCCTTCTGGAATCAAAGGCAAGTGAAAGGAAATTAAATCAAAGCAAAAACTACTAGCTCGATATGTTTTATAACATATGGTTAGACAAACAGAATCACAGCAAAATACATACTATTACTTCAACAGTCACCTAAGTCTAAATCCACTTTGTAAAAATTTATAGCTGCCACCATAACAGACGATAGGCCCCCTTGCGAAGGGAGTAAAGTGTCTTTTTGAATTGGGTCCTTGGGCATCTAAAAGGCATCATGCACAACTCCATTGAACAGTAATTGAAGATAAAATAATCAATCTTCACAGAGGGCCTACATTTTGATCTAAGCACTTTGCTCTTTCACTGGAAGGATGATTACAGAGCTTATCCTACCAGATAAGGGTAGGCACCTTGCCAAGATGGACACTTGGCAGTACACAGGCAAGTCTAAATGAGGTTATCTGGCATGCAGGTGGGAGAACGTGTGTCCCATTCAGGCACATACAGAGGTGCCTTAACACTGTATCAGATAGAACTTTCCTGTTCTAGATAAAATTATAAACACTGACTCTGACCTGAGCTACACCAACTGTTATTCAAACAGTGCTAGATGATATGAATATGCTTCGGAATAGCCTAAGAAGCCATGACCTGTGCTCTAGCAGCAGAAGTTGAATGGATTGCATCTTCTTATGGAGATCCACATTCACAGAGGAGCTCTGTACTCTGAAGCTGGCTCACACAAACCCCTCAATAATAGCTGCAGGAAGAAATGCAAGCTGATGGAAAGTGTTACGGGTTCACCCCTATCTTTGGCTTTCTTTATGCTGCAGTACAGAGTACCTCTGCCTAGGGTACTTGGATCAATGAGTTCTCTTCCCCAAACTGAATAGATAAAATCTGGATGTGATGGCGTGCAGTGTTGGCATGTTCAAGGCAATGCAAGCGCTTTTATGCAGTCAGGCTGGTGTGCTGTTGCTTGGTCACCCAGATGCCTTGACTAAATGACTGTACTTTCTGGCCAGCTCCGATGTGGGCAGGAATTATTTAGTTACAGGGCTAGGGTAGTCTAAATGCTGATCGGTCGTTTTTAAGCACTGGACTCTCAGATAAATAAAGCATCTCCCCAAAGCTATCCCAGGTGGCCTTGTACCCTCTCTCATCCATCCAAATCAGTTGTACTCCAGAGCTCATGGCACAACAGAAAAAAAAAAAGCATTGATGGAAGACTGTGAAACAGACGCTTTATGCATGTGCTAGGTTGCATGGTCATGTGTCATCCTTGTGCTCTTCTCTGTAGTACTAGACTGTCACCCATAAGCAAAGATTCATCACCAGGAAAATTTCTAGTAGCTATATGATGGATTAAATGTGGAACTGGGCACATTGTGGGCTTGGGTGTAGCAGTGAACGGTGCAATGAGTCAAAAGCTGCATATGTTTAAGACAAAGGCAGTTTGCATCTCTGCTGATGCTCTCAAAATCTCCACAGGGATTCTTGGTTAGATGCTAGACAGCAAATTTCTTGACAATCTTTTTGTCACAATCTTTGTCAGCAGCTGATAGCCAGACTTTTGAGACAGTTCAGATCTTACAGAGGGGCAATTTCTTCATTCGCTCTTCTCTGCTGGTCACAGATGGGACAGGTGGAAGAAACAAGAACTGTAGATGTGGGCATTTGGACCTGGATATCAATGTTAGGGGGTATCCAGAAAGAATGTCTGGATAGAGAAATGATGAGATTTCTCCAAAAGGCAGAATAAATGTAGCCTGAATGGGCCTGATTTTTGTCTTCCAAAAGGCAAGGTTTAAAGTGTGCATTTGAGAACAAGATTTAGGAAAGATGGCAGGGATGCTGGGGTGCCTAAGGAAGAGGTGGATCTCAGTCATACTCCAGATTTCAAAGACATCACTTCTTACCACTAGCAACATTTTTGTTGTTGTTATTGTTTTTTTTTTCTTTCAAAAAGGAACAGAATACCAAACCTGTGTTATAGTCAGACAGTATATGGTACATGGGCGTTAGATGTCCACAGTTTTCATGGGTATGTAAAACACCATTCCAGAGGAAACTGCTGTTTTGCTGTCCAGCTTAGAAAACACACTTCTGTGTGGTCATTCCCTATGTGCTTTAGAAGAGGTTTTGACACTACCTTGTAAAGCATTTTTTTATCTGCAGGTCTTGCAGATTTGTACAGTGTGGTCCTGCATCGTTGTCTCTATTTTACACTGGGGAAAACTGAGGCATTAAGAGACAGCCTGATTTGCAGCATGAAAATTGTTTTTCAGTGTGGAGTTTCAGATTTTTTAAGTTTTTTATTTATTTATTTATTTATTGAGATTTGTGCTCTTTTTTCATATGTATCAATAGATTATAGGGTATCTACTTTCACCTTTTTCCCTGTAAGGGGCTCAAGTGAATGCATTTCCTTCACTTTCTACCAGAATATTTCCTGGATAGCAAAGAGAGGCAGAAGCAGACATTTTATTTCTCCAGCTCATCACACACTTATATAACCAAAGGGAAATCTGTTTTCTGTTAGAAGAAAGAGGAGGGCAGAATAATTTTTTTTCCCCTCCTCTTTTTTATGTTTCCAGACCCAAAAGTCGTCTGGAAACTCTGCCAAAACAATAGAAAAAAAAAAAAAAAAAAAAGAATGCATCTGGAAGTCATTAAGGAAGCTTGGAGTGGGCAGTGATTAAAGCAGCATGGAATTTCCACTTTGTTTTTATTTTTTTTAATAGTTTCTAAGCCAATCAAACACCACTTGAAATCCAGTCAAGCTATTTTTTTTTAAGTAAGTCTTATGAATATGCAAGCATATTCTGCCCCCTCTTCTTTCCCAAAGGCACTTCCAATCATCCGTTCTGAAATAAGTCCTTACACAGTTCCTTGTTCTGTTCGGGAGAGTTCAGATAGCTTCACTTTTGCTCTTCCCCCCCAGCCCCGTAGTAATCACTGTAATACTCTAGCTTCTTTCTTACCTTGAGAAACAGCAGCTAGAATATTACAGAGCCATTATAAGATACAGTGCTGTAATTAAAAGCTGTCATTAAAGCTGTAAAAATCACAGAAGTCAGATTACAAGTCCACATTTATCCTTTGCAGCCTCTTCACTGACACATCCGTTTTTCCGTGGATAGCCATTTTCCTCCTGCAGCATGATGGGTCAGGTTGTTGCAATGTCCTCCCAGTAACTCCTGCCAGTTTATGTCCTGAATGAAGTGGATATAGCCAACCAAATGATGCTGTTCCTAACCACCTCCAACCTTACAGGACCTCCTTCTGCTTAGCATATTTGGAAAGTTGATCTTTTATTATTCTACGAAAGTTCAGATTTGTGTCCGTCCATCTTCAACCATATTTAACAGGAAGTCTAGTCTGTTCTACAGTCAGAATCGACTGCAGTCAGGAATCTGAGAATAAGCTTTTCTTGACCCAGATTAAAAATGAATGCTATCACACTAAATGCATGTTTTTCTCCATCACAAACTGTATGATATTTACTGAATTAATAGACACTATGGTTGGTACTTGCAAAGATCATAAAGATGTGTTCTCTCACTTTATATTTTCATACACACATATATGGTGTTTTTTTTCCACAATCCTCTATTGGGGATGCTATACTTTCAAGGCTGCTATGACCCATTTGCTTTTCTTGTAAAGAGAGAGGTGATATTGGTGCACTTTTGTGACTGTTCCTGAGTTCAAGACTCAGCTGTTCTTCTTTCACCTAAAAGGTGAAAATCAGTGCAAAATTGCAATGACCAGTACAGTGAGTAGTGTCAACAATGTTGTAGTGTAAGAGTATTGTCAGTGGCTCTGTTGTGCCACTGGATCACCCTGTGGCCTTGGCCAGTCATTCAGTCCCACATTCTGCAGGTGGCTGTGGCTGGGCAGGAGTCTAATGGTAATGCCAGGGTTTCTTAATTAATGCTTTGATGATGCTTACAAGAAATGAAGTATAGCACAAGTGGAAAGTATTACAGGTATGACAAGCCTATACTTCTGGAGCATATGCTTCCAGCATATGCTGCAGGACTTGAAATAGGGAAAAATAGAGCATAGTTCTGCAAAATTGCCTCTTAGTCCTCAGTATAGTTTAATACACATTCTGAAATAATTCATTTACCTGACCCCTATGGCATTCGAAGATTACATACTTGAAAATAGAGATAAGGAGCTTGTATGTGGATGTCCCATTTCTGTCATTTCACCAGGGAGGAGCGCAGGAGAGTGAGCGAAAGTAACCAGCGAAGACACCAGCCTCTGCCCTACTCTGTTGTCCACAGCAAGATGTGAGCCCATGTGAGTTGAGCTGGGAGGGTTGCCTGCGCACAGCTGGTTACTATCCATGGCTCCTTGCATTCATGTTTCACTCTGCTTCTCTTCAAGTCTTATGGGAAGATAATATTCATGTCACGGATTTTGCCTTGTTTGCCCAGCTAAGGAAAGAAATAGATCTTCTGCTTCCTACTGTCTTAACACAAGTCACTGAGTGGTGCTAAAAGGATTTAGGTTCCATATTGTTCTTGAGATCTGCATGTCTGTTCAGCTTTTAGCCTAAGATATACACTTAAATTCTCCCTTAAATAAAATAACGCCCCGCGCCATTTCTTTTCTTATTTGAACTGTGCATCCAAATATGATAATGTCTCATTTTCCTTCCCTAATGTTTTCTTTTTGTTTGGCCATTCTCAGTTTTATCCTAAAAGGCTGATGGGGCCTGTGGGTCATCCGTCAAACTCTTGCTTCCTGCTGCAAACATTATTAAAACTTGGCTGTCGAGAACCGAACAGGTTTTGTCCGAGGCCAGGTGCAGTTCCAGCAGAAAAATAATCGCAGGCTACAATAGCACTGGGAAAAGGGTTTCTAAGAGTCTGTTCCTGTTGCATTCCTCTTAATTTGCTAACAATGAACACAAAAAGACTAAAAGCCCCCACATGGGAGAGGTGTGAAGGGTACAGCAGTCGGAAATGTTTGCAAAAAAAGGGGAAGAGAATTAATACTGACCGCATGGGACTGACTCCAGATGTCTTTCCACGTTGCAAGGTAATGGACTTCTCTCTCTCATGAGTAGCTCCACTGAAACCAGTAGAGCTTCTTACATGAGTATGAAGCATTAACTTACATGAGTAAAGTATGAAGCATTTACTTCTTGGGCAGAGATAAAGCTAATTAATCACTAGGGACAGCAATTGAGGTCTTAGTCTCTGTATTGGATAAGCAAGCAGTAATCAGAAGTGCAGGAAATTAGGGATACCAAACCCCCGCTGCTTTGTGTGACTAAAAGTGGGGGTTACTCCTGATACAGTGGAAGGCAGGATGAATTTCTCCCTGGCCAGATACATAAGCCTGAAGAAATAATTGGGGAATCAGGAATAGGAGGAATCCATTCCAACCAGACCCTTGGAGCATCGTAATATTGGAGCAAACCAGACCCTTGGAGCATCGTAATATTATGTCTCCAATGCAGAAGGGAAAGAAATGAGACCTGGTGTCAGCCTGTGTACGCATGCTGTATGGGGCTGGATTTCTGATTTCTTTCACTGACGAATGCTTTTTATTTTTCCACTTTTACATGGGATATAAGAAAATCCTTCACACAGGACAGAAACTAAAAATTGTTGAAGGTAATAACCATTCCCACACCAAGATCATAGTAATAGCTCCAAAAAATGAGCAAGGGTAACTGTTTTCAGCTATTTTGGTACAATCTCCAAGAGCAGCAGTCAGCATCGGTGCTGGAATATAGTGAAAGAAACCACTAAGTTTTCCAGACATTGAAATAAGGGACCTTCCAACCTGAGATGGGTATCTGAATTTCACAGTCAGAGTTTCTGAATCCTAGGAGAAAACCATAAGCCTTTCCCAATTCTTTGCACTCTCTGTATGATAGAAGTTTTCTTTATTCCATCTTCCTTTTCCCATTCTTCTCACATAACCTACATGGTACAAGCTGTGAAATTTTGGGTTTTAGCTTATCCAAAGGAGGTAGAGCAAACAGATAATTATGCAAACCTAAGCTATGAGAAGAAACACCAGGAAGGTCATTAACGTCATGCTTATTTATTCCTCATTCTTCATTCTTTGACTTTTCCCAAAGAACAGAATAAATAAAAGTCATCTTGCAATCACCTCCAGGTGAATTCCCTTGTTGGTCTCATCCCAACCACTTAATCCTGAATTGGTGGTCATATAAGTGAGTGGTTACGTGTATTTGAACAAAGCATCCACTTCCTCAGAGACAGATATGTAATCCATAAACTATAACAGCCATTTCCCAAAAGAATTGCTGTCCTGTCACCATTTCAGAAATTAATTACCCTTGATTACACACTTTTTTTCAGAGGCGAGATTTTCATGTCAGGAACGAGGGACAGCAGGTGTGTGGAGTGCTTTTCCAGACTTGAAGAATTTAGGATTTTAGTCTTTAGGCTTGTCAAATCAAGATGTTTCACACATTGAGTTTTTATTTTCCTCCTTCGATATTACTGGAACGCTGGAAATTGTCCTTCAATGTTCACAAGGAAAAAGTTGGGCGAGAAAGGGAAGAAGGCACTACAAGAATACATGCACACTCTCAGTTCTGTGGAGCTCTGCATTCAGCTGTGATGTGGGATACACAAGCCCAAATTCTTATTCAGAGTCAGACCAAGGATTTGCATGTGGTAAATCAGCACCTAAACCCCCTTTTTTTCCTCTGTCATATGAGGAAGCCTGCTAAATGATCCTGCTTCATAGTAAATGGCATATTTGGGAACCAGTGCCCAGGCAGTAATCTTCCTTCTTGATGCTGGGTAAGGAAAATGTATAAAGGAAATGAAAATCAAGATATTGAGGCAAAAGATATGTGTATATATATATATTTTACCTGTGCATGTTGCCATTACAGAAAACACCCCAAATTTCTGAACAAATATGTTTTGATAGAAAGACATTGGAGAGAATCCTGAATTCTTTTAAAGATAAATAAAATTAAAGTGTATGTAAGTGATGCAAACAACAACGTTTATCCTATAAAGAGGTAGATGAAGGTAGGATACAATCAGTGGGAAAAAATAACTGATTTAACTTCCATATGCTGGATATAAAAATAAAAAAATAAAAAAGAGGTGTAGAAAATCTTTAAGTCAGAGGACTTCATTTAAAACTGCAAGAGAGAGATATACAGAGATCCTGATTTTGCAGAGCTTCTAAATTGTACTTCAAAGATGACCACAAACTCCTGAGAGCAATGGAGTAGAAGACAGAACATAAGTTAGATCCTAAAATAACTTCTGAGATAATGTTGGTAACTAACTGAGCGATTAGTAGGGCAGAGACTTGTTTTGCTGTAATTAATGGAAGCAGACAGAGTCTCCAAGAAATCTTTGCTGAGACTGAGTTTACTCAGCATATGAGGCCTATATCCTGGAGTAAGCACTGCTGTCAGAGGAAATATATCTGATAAACTATAACCTGGGTTTATCCAAGAGTTTGTTAACAAAGTTCTCAGATTTTTTGGTCCATAAAGGAGTCATTTAACATAAAGGAGGAATAGACAGAGAAAATGCAAACGAAAACCTATTAAAGGTCGTGTTGGCAGCATTTTGAAGGAATCACCAGAGGATCAGACACCTGCAATAGGTGTTAGACCACAGGTACGTGCGAAAGTCAGATGCATCTGACAAAGATGCTTCAGCAAGAATGTAAGAGCAAGGCATGCATAGAGCAGTCCTTCTCTTGCTATACCCAGTGAGCAGTTTAGGAACTTCAGAACTCTAGATTTCACTCAAAATTAGTCAAGGTTAACAGTCACTGGTGAAACTATGTTCCTCATGGATATATCTCGTTCCACTTTGGGGATGCACATGGGCATTTGTCCTGAATTCTTTCTGTAAACTTCAAGTGCAACATAGTTCTTTCACAACCCTGAGTGTGCCTGTTGTTTAAAACAAAACATCCTCTTGTTTCTAATAATCATTTTTCCCTGTGACAATGTCCTTGTACATTGAAGGTAAACATTCATTTAGCTTAAAGCAATATCTTCTCTTGGCAACAAATATCCTCTGCTCTTTTTTGAGGGGACTTGCTGCTGTTCACACTACACAATATCTACAAAATATCTCTTTGGATCAGTCCTTCTGCCCAAAACAAAAGAACTGCCTTCTACAGAGCATTGCAAATGAGCATCATTGTGTGCTGATTTTGGCTTACTTATTTCCTATTCCGCCCTAACATTTTTACAATTAAACTCCTATTTTCAGATTTCCAAAGAGTGTTCCAAAGTTTATATGATTCCTTTAATTATGGCTTGAAGTAGAAGCAAGTGCATTCCAAGAAAGCAACAATTACCTGGAACATGTTATTACACAGAGACTTATGGACGTCTGGACCATTTGTGAAACTCCATACAGTATAACTGA
This sequence comes from Tinamus guttatus, assembly GCF_000705375.1. The sequence goes on along the minus strand of NW_010581265.1, from coordinate 27,678 downwards.
AGAAGAAACTGCAGAAGATGGATCTGACTAGGTTGCTATAAAGAGGTTTTCTTCCAGTATAACAGTTGGTACCATACAGTTATAGTTCAGGTGGAAGTGCCACTTAAGACTCATAGGGTAAATAAGAAGTATTTTTTTTCCGATTAATTAAGAAACTGAATAATCAGAGGTGATTTTTTGAAGACATTATTGTTGACACCTATATACTTATCACCTTTATTACTTTTGATGAGCTGGAGGATATATTTGTCTGAGGTGCAACCAAAAATCCTGAAAGTCCAATGCAGAACATGCTTTCCTTAGCTTTTGTTCCCATGTAGCTGTGGTGGTCTAAAGCTTTACACACGTATTTTTCCTGAAATATATCACAGTAGATGTGCTCTGAACCAACTAACATTTGAAACTAAAGAAACTTTCCTAGCACCTTAGGGAGGTATTAGCATATTGTCTTGTGGCTCTTTGGCACTTGGGCTGTTTTGTCCTTTGTTACTAAAGGTTTCAAGCCTGCCAGAGAGCTCTGAGGAGCTTGCAGTAGCCACTGGTATGAAGGGTCATGTGGGGTGAGCGAGCTGCAGATGTTGCTGAGATTGACAACTACTATACAATAATTTATGTTTTGGCAATGGGTCTCAGCAAACCTGATGCCTTTTTAATGCACTAATCTCTTTTGCAGAGTAAATGCAAATGTTAATATATTTTCAAACTCTTACTGATTTTCAATACTAAGCAAATCTGGACAAACTATATGTAAGGCTAGGTTTCTAAATAATCAGAGGGACCAAGAAAGGAACTCTACCTAGGACTATTTCCTGAAGGCACTTGCTGCTCCCACTAAGCATTGCAGTCCCTGCACAGGTGCTCTGGCAATGTCTGAGCAGAGTTATGTGCCTGGAGAAGAGATGATCAGAAACCAATTGCCAAAACTGGTGAGGAAGGCAGAGGATGGTGAAGTGCAGGGTCCTGGAAAAACCAGAGCATGTTTCCCCACTGTGGGGTTTGACCTGGGACTTGGAGGCAGCTCAGGGCCAGCTTAGAGCCAGCACAGATGCAAGTGGCCCTCATCCTGCTGCTGATGCTGGGGAGAGGCACCTAGATGTGCAATGGCGAGGCCCTTTTGGGTAGTCCACATATAAATAAACTTGGGGTTCTTACAGCTGTGAAAATCCTGTCCCTGCACAGCCATTGTACAAGCTGAGGGTGCCTTGCAGAGCAAATGACAGGAACAGAAGACATGTAGGAAACCTCTTTATAAACATGGCACAAATCCCCTAGCTATTCTAGCCTGAGAATTTATACCCCAGCTTGTACAATTTCACAAAAGTGGCTTCCTGTCATAAGGTTTCAGAATTAGCAAGAAGTGTTTGCAGATGTTCCATTGTAAATCTATGACAATAGAAATGATCCCTCTTCTATCCTTGTTTGAATGCACACTGTGACATTTAGCCTTAGGCTATAGATCAGTGTACATCATGCCATTTGTCATCTCTGGGGATAGGCAGGTGTGCTGATCTAATGGAGCAGATTTAAAGCATAATGGGTTCAGCATATGGCTGGGAGCTCTCTGATGAAGCTGGTTCTCAGGTATGGAGCTACTGCAGTAGAATTCATTTTATTAATCTCAGACTAGAAGTTGCTGTATTACAGTATATTTCATTTTGCAGTGGTCTTCCAAGAATAATTGAAAGTCACTGTTTTATAAAATGGCAAGGACCATTACTTTCAAACAGTCCCTCCAAAATATGGTAGTTCCAGGGCATATACTTTCATCCTGTAGAGATGAGGTAGATAAGTAGAGAGCAAGAAAGGTCTGCTAAAGTGTGGTGCTCACAGAAAAAAGTTGCAATGAGCCTCTTCAGTAGGTGGTAGGACTAACTGTGGAGTTCTGCCCAAGGCATTCCACCTCTGAAGGGAAGGGAAATAAGACAGTGCAGCTGGTATTTGGATTAAGGATGGTCAAGCAAATGCCTCCTCTCAGGGGTCCTTGCACAAAACCACTCCCAGAGACATCACATGAGCAGGGAGTCAGTTCATTCTTGTTGCTTCTGAAAACTTCAGCAATGTTTCCTCTCAGAGCAACTTCATCCCTCACTGAATGGGAGGGACTTCACTTCTCTGAGTTTTCTTCATTTTATGTGAAACTGATCAAATTCACATGCAGTTCCTCTGGTTAGGCAAGTATTTCCATAAATGCAACAGTAATTACATTCAGCTATTGGCAGAAAAGTAGAAAGGATAATGCTGCCAAAACCTGGCTTTTCTATCCTGTAAGTTTACCCTTCATAAAGAAACAGTTTGAAAATCTGTGCAATAGCTTCACATCTGACAGCTTTAAAAAACACTTTAATTTTAGCCAGAGAGGACCATTCTTCCTCTATTATATATATATTCACTATGCATACCAGTTCAGGAACAACTGTCTTCCTTCAGTGCTAGCATAACATACACTATAGACTAGTACCGAAGCTGCTGCAGTGCCCGGAAAGCAAGGCTCCCTGCAACATCTAACTAACATATAATTTAGAGATATGACTTTACAACATTTATTTAATGTGTATATGCAAAATCTTTTCTATGTGCTTTGCTGAACAAGCCAGTGATCTGTGGGATGAAGATGACAGGGAATTATCTGAATATCTGAAATTAAAAAATGTAAAAAAAAAAAAAAAAAAAGAAGCAACGTGGCTGACAGTAGCAGTAGTTATTTAGAATCAACCAGAGAAGTTCATACCTCAGACTCAGCATGCCAAATAAAGTTCTCCTAAATGATAGAGTGGGAATTTCAAATAGACTCTGCTCAAGTTACACTGGAACCGCAGTGCAAGTCATGGCAATTAAGCTGGACAAAAAAAGGCAAGAGTGTTCAAACTTAGCTTTTGTTCAAACCTTTCATCTTCCATCTATGGGTAAGGAGCAGGTTTCACTAACTTAAGATATATTCATATACATGTAGTTTCACTCATGAAACAAGGTGGGAGGATCCATGAGTGTACAGTGTACATTAAGGAAATTGCTGCTCAGTAGGAATGTCTTAGAAATTTTTCTCTCTCATATATATATTTATGGAGTATATACGTTGAAATAATTAAAACGTAATTTAAAGACTGTACGCTTTATATGGACTGTAAGAACAATAACAGCTAAGTACTGTCCTTCAGTTTTTCTGGAAGAAAGAAACTAAAATTGCAGAAAGCCAGAAAACTGAAGAGAGAAATAGCTCTGCCTCATGCCCCTACTTCTGCCAGATACTTCTTAATTCTATACCATGAAACTAAGATAATAACTGAGTAAACATGCCTCTTATAGGAACAAGAGTGAAATGTTTTCTTTTTCACCCAAAATGAATTGACTTGGCAAAAAGCAGGATGGCCATGCAATGTAGATAAATTTTCAAAGGCTGAAAGGATGCACAAGACATTGCTCTGGACATCTCCTTACTTGTGAGAATGTCGATAACAGAGCAGAACATCAACCACTAAATTACAAGTCACTCTGCTGCTAATTACTGCAATTTACCACATTTTGAATATATGGTTAGTCCTTTCCTTCCAGCTGCTTACCTAGGTTCCTACTGAATGCACAGAGCAGGGACAGGTGAGGGCTGCTTTGAGGCAAACCAGAGCAGGCAGCAAATTGCAAAGGCAGAACATGCCACATGGACTCATGCTGAGCGCTAGTGGACTCTCTGTTGGAAAGTTTCTGCTAGGAGCAGCTTTGCTGAATGCAAAAAAAAACAGACTCCTGTGAAATAGATTTGACTTTTGGAGAACAGGAGAAGAGAGGAGAGAACCTTCGGTTTCAGATACCTGCCCTTCTAAACATAGTCAATTCATAAGGTCTACTCAAGTTTTTGTTGTTAGCACGAAACATCTATTTTTATTTTTTCTTCTTCCTAGACTGCTGAATTTGTCACTTATTCAAAGGGCCAGGGCCCACCCAGTCAGTCTATTGGGACCTTGCCCAATGAAAACACATCTCTTCTGCAAGCCCGTAATCATGTGCAAGTGAGTATGTGGCTGAGGAGGCAGGGGGAGAAAGAAATTCCTCATGACTTTTCCTGTTACAGCTTTTCATTAAATTACACCTGTGTGTGCTTTATTTCTTCAGACAGCTTTTTTTCCATGCTGGAAAGGTGGCTGGCTATGTGTCTGTAGAAGTATTTAGACACAAAGAAACATGTGTTTACTCTTTTTTCCTTTTTCTTTTTTTAACAGAAAAATCATTGCTCTTTGTGTTCCTCATCCCAGATAGAAATGTGTGAATGAGGAGATAAGAAGCTAACCCACAAGGAGTAACTGTGCTGCCAACCTGTTCTTCCAGGGCTCAGAAGGACGGAGGAGAAGGCACAAAAAAAAAACCCAAAAAACCCACCATAGAAACTGCCATAGAAGACAAGGCTGTGCAAACAGACTTTGGAGGTTTGGAGGTATTTTCCATAGAAGTATTTCTCCTTTACTTCCAGGCTGTCTTGTGCCCAGTGGCTGGGACTGCTCAGCAGACCCTGTAGCCACACTGGTGCTGGTGTGTTGACCCACAACTAGAGTAGTGGTTAGAAAGAAGTGGGGATCACCAAAAGGAGTTAATTCTGCTTCATACAGTTCTGTTTTTTTTTTCTTTCCTGAACTTCTTCCACTGTCCTTAGAAAGGGGCAAGGAAACATTATACAGCTCAGTAAAAGCTGAATTGGGCTCCTCCTTCTGTCCATCCCCTTTTCTTTTTCTTCTGTACAACCCACTGACTACGTGGACACTTTGTGGAGATGAGGTAGGGAGACAGACAAGGGAGGGGGACAGAAAAGAACAGCCTATTTCAGAGTTTTCTACCTCTTCACACAGATATCTGGACTCCTGAAGTTCTTCTCATAGCCCAGCACTTCCCAGGGGAACACAGAGAATTTAGGGAATAAAGACTCAAATGGACATTTATCACAGTGAAGATGAAGTGATTTCCTACGTCTTCAGCCTCAAATAATTCAAGCTTGACTGGCTGGCTGGAACATTTTCTTAGTATCATTTCATATTTCTTCTTTAGCATCTGTTTCCTTAGATAACTTGTTCAGGAAATTCAAGCTACATCCCAATGTTGCTAAGCATTATTGATTAATAGATATGTAGCTTGATGTACATCAGTTTACCCAGGGTGAGAGGTGCCTTGAGAATAAGCCTGGCCTTTAATCATAAACACACATAATTCTTTGTCAAAGTTTTTATGCAGAAGTTGTGTTGTACTAAAACTATTTTTAATTGTTACTGTCTGTTCTTTTGGCTTAGTCTCACCGCCATAAACTGTGTCTACTGCATGCTGAAGTGAGCACTGCACTCTACATAGGAAGCTCAGAGTGCTTCGAAATCTGTGTTGAAAATGTATTTCAGTGCTGGCCTTTTAAGAAAACTCAGCCCTTGAGTAGCTATAGCCATTTCATCGTCTTCAAGCTGTATTTGTGAGCTGGCATTCATAGAGCAAGCATCATCCTGTAACGCCCATCACCCTGTATTGCTCTTTCAGCTCATATACTTGCTTATAACAAAATGCCTTTGCCTGGGTCAGGACCTATGCATATCCCAGGGGAAAAGGGGGACTTCCATCCTTCCTCTTCTGAAGTTGTTCCCAGGCAGAAGTGTCCAGTCCCTAAGCCATAGAACAGAGATTCACAGTAATTTAAGAAACTTATAGAAGCCTTTAGACCATTTCTGAAGTTTTCCTGCAACAGGTCAACCATGCGAACCATACCACCCCGACTGTCTTCACTGCTGATTACCTTTAGAGAGGTAATGGGGTGGACTAACAATACTGCCTTCGGGTCCCTAATTTTCTGATAACATTCCCACCATGACTGGTGGGATTATGTGTCCTTCCTGCTCTGAAATGCTACTGCAGTGGTTGCTCTGTTCTTATCCTGGTTCACTGCTCCTTGCAGCAACATGTTCTGGATGCTGGGGCCACTTATTTGCAGGGAGCACTCATATAAGTGGCCAATCATTTTTCCACTGGGGAAGGAGGGAAACAGGTTCCATATAAATCCAGTCCATGAAGAGGTCCTCACTCACCTACGGCTCCTATGAGTGAAGGGTAGGGAGGACTGGATGAAGTTTCCTGGGCAGCTGATAAATACGGACTATAGCTAAATAAGAATTGCATGAGGAGAGTTAAGTGAGAGAGCACTAATAGAGATAACAGAACCCAAGCTGAGAAGGATAGGGGGTGGAAGGGAGGTGAAAACGCTGGAAAAATGTTGAGGCCAGTATTGGGGAAGAGTAACTACGTTCCCGAGCTGCTCCTGGGAAGTCAGCCAGAGTATCTCTGGAGGACTCTTCATTTCTTCCTCTGTAAAATAGTGCTAAAGACTTGCACAGCATCCAGTTAATGAAGGATTTGCGCACTTATACTGTGAGTAGAAAAGATTTTTCTGGATGGAGATAGAGGTTTGCAGAGCCCCTCCCCACCCCCATCACTTTCCCTTTAAGCCTATATGGAGTTTCTTTGCCTTCATTTTAAGCATATATGGAGTCGTACAAAATCGTATTACTGGACATCTGTTGTTAACCCCAAAGTCTTCCTAACATTTCCTAGTTTACTTTTTGCTTCAAGGGCACTCTAAGAGAACATCAGCTTTCTAAACCCCCTTTTTTTTTTCTTTCCTAATCCTAATCCCTGTTTCCATTTTTTCCCTTTATTTTTACAACAATTTTATTTGAGCTTTGGGCACTGTGATAGCTCCTTTAAGTTAATTTGTAGTTCAGCAGTGCAGCTGTTGTTCTTCCTTAAAAAAAGACCTCCACTGAAGTTTTATTGGAAAGGGCTGAAGGATTTCCTGTGTCATGTGAATGAGTAAATTAGTAGAAGAAGCCAGTGAGGGGCCTTAGTGATCAGGAGTTTGTAGGGCATCTGTCTTACAAACTGGAAGCACAGCTGACAGTCTGAAGATCTGTGCTTTGTTACCAATATGATCCTTGGGTTAAGTCAGAATACAAAAAAAAAGGCTATTAGTCTTAAATTTCTAGAAGAGAGAACCCAAATTTTCTCCCTTTCACTTATTCTTGCCTATAAAATAGGGACACGTTTTGATATCTCTACCATTCTGCTGCAAAATTGAAATCATTATTATTCAAATATGTTTTGAGTTATACATTTGCTAGTAGTGAGAATGCAATATTTTCTTTCATATACTTTTTAAAATAATGAAACTTTTGCTGATTTCCAACATATGCGTACTCATCAGCTATTTCAATTTGTCCAAAGCTCATTAATGGAAAGGCCACTCATTTTTATATCATTCTATCATAAAATGTTCAGCTTGTAGCATCAGCAGAATGGCACAGTGTACTGGGTCCCCTCGGATGTCATACAGCTCTTCTGAGCACTGCAAGTATTACAACCACCAGACCTTTCAGCATTCAGCAGATTTCCATTCAAGATCTGCACAATTCATCTCCAAATGAATAATGATGGCTGACAGAAGGAAAAGGCTCTTAAGTGCAAAGCTTTGCAATACAGAGGTGCAAATATGTGTCTCCTGAGGCCTAACATCCGTAATGCCTTGGGAGCACACAGCTGGAGGCTGTGCTCAATCTAGGCTCAGACTGCGAAGTCTGCGGCGACCTAGTAAGTGGCACCCTTCTCTTCTGGTTCCTGTGACTCCCTATTTTCGGGTCACTGTTCCTGTTGCAAGGTTGATTAAAAGCTGCCAAGCATCTTTCCATCAGGCCAAGAGCTGCCAATGCTCTGGCTGTCTGCCCCCGACTCATTGCAGGGGGTTTCCACAATGATGCCCAAGCTTCCTGCTCAGAGCCTGGCACTCCACCTTTCCACCTCTTCCTACCATCAATCCTGCAAACCTCTGACTGCCATTCCTTTCCTTGTCCTTTAAGCATACCATTGCCTGCGCTGCTTTAATGAGTGAGCCAGCCTTTTCTCTTTGGTGCACTAGGAAGTGCCTTTGGTGCACTTCCGAAGTGCCTTTGCAGGCACTTCCTTTCGCCTGCAGACGAAAGTCTAGTCCTCCCTAGGATCGGTGGAAGCAATACTGCCATCACTTTATACCTACAGCCAAATCTGTGATCATGTCTGATTAAATGAAAAGTCTTTACTGCAAAATGTGGCTGTCTAAAGCTTATCTAAGCTTTGTTGGCATGTCTTCATATGTGTAGGATGTGTGTTTGTATGCAAATGTAAAACAAAGAGCTTATCATTTCTGGAAACACATTTATTCTGAGCTTCTCCATACCCTCCACTTTTGACCCTTAAAACTTCAAAAATTAATCTTCAGATGCTAGATATTTTCTTAATGATAGTCTATCACTTTCCCTGGCACAGAAAAACATAACTATATGTACAAATTAAAATATATATCTATATATCTATAGATATTTCTGGGCACCATGTGTGATAAAATAAATTCACACAGTGGCATTTATGTGCCCTGCAAAGACATAGATAGTGCACTTAGGCAGTAAATGTAGATTTAGTGAGTAAAGACTCAATAGGAACATGTGAATACCTGCCAACTGCAGTAAATATCAGTAGCTGGACTTTGTCTGGGCTTCAATATTCCATCTTTCTGCTCCACCTTTACTGGATCAGACATATGTAGCTTTTAAAAGTCTTTTCCACCACCTTCCCAGACTGCTACTTCGTGGGCAGTGTGGACCAACTACAGAACAGGCAAACTACCTGAAACCAGGAGACCAAAACAGTGTGTGCAATGTGCTTTGGGTTCTAGCTTTGGCTTCCTGGATGATGAGGAGAAATCAAAGATATTTTATGCCAGGGCAGTTAGTATTGGAGTGTGGCACACACGAGGAAACAACATGGGGAAATAAAAGCAACAAAAACCAGGGGGTCAACTATCACCCTTACACAAATGTGATGATGGAGTTATTCCAAGTAGAGAATGTGTGGAAAGACCTTCTTTCATTAAGAAAGGAGGACAAAGAGCTGGTGGAAGGTATGACAAGTGTGCTGAGAAGACGAATCTTCTGTTGGAGGAGATATCCAGGTATTATGAGAGAAAAAAAAAAGGAAAAACAGAAAAGCAATGCCATGAGGTAGAGGAAGAAATGAGCCTAAATAGGCCACAGTTTCAGGACTGCAGTATAGCATAATATTGCATGCAATATGAGCAAAACTGCTGTCTGAAGAAGAGCTCCCAGCTGGAGTAGCAGGGTATGGCCTGTATTTTCCAGTTCTCCCGCACAGAGGCACAATGCAGACCACAGCGATTTCTCCTTTTCTGAGCTTACAATGGTCTTCTCGGGGCCTGATCCTGCTGCTTGTTACTAAATCTCAGCTGTCCCTGGTTTGCTCTCTGCTGAAGATGCTTACCACCTATGGGGAGGTGTGTGGTGAGGGGTCCTGGCCAAGTTCACTGTGCTTGCAGTGGTGGATGCTGTGGGGAAATTCAGCTCTTTCAAGGCAACACTTCATCTCCAGTGGTTATGCAGTACTTGCCCATGTTGGCTACAATTTGCCTGTAAAAAGATCAAACCTTCTGGAGGCAGCTCTCATGGCTGGTGAGTGTCCAGTCCTCCTCCCCTTTACAGAGAGGGGACATTGGGCTGCCCCTGGTGTGGGCGCGCTGGTTTGGCACAGGACGGATGCAAGCAAGACAGGGAGGCAGGAGAGAAGGAGAGGGATGAACTACAGGGACTGACTGCAGCGTTCACACCCTGAGGTCCTGGCACTGATGCTATGCAGAAAGAAAGTGTTTTGATATGCTCCCAGACTCCCCTAACTCACATGCAAGCTAGGGATGGACTTGCTTTCATAGGTGAGTTCTTTTCTATACTGATAAGGTCAGATGGATCTCTGTATGATTTATAACTTCTGGCTCTTTATAACTTCTCTGGTAGCAAGGCAGCAATTTTTTCCACCCCTACCTCCTCCTGCCTGACATTTTTCCTTCAGTTCTGACAGTGACCCATTTTGCTTTGACGGAACCCACTCTGGCATATCCAAGAAATGTCAGTAAGAGTTGAATTAGGATACCTGTTTCTTTAAAGTCGACTAAAGTGATTGCATCATATAATGCAACTAAATTAGAGTATGAGTTTGAATGGAAAATGGACCTACAGCTTTGTAAAATAATAATTTTTATAACTTCTCACAAGGTGAATAAATGGTGATATCAGAAAAAAAAAAAGTCCGACACCACATGTGTGTCTTCCACAAATCAATCTGACAATAGTCCAAATGTTTGAATAATAAATTAGCTTCAGTTAATTGTTTTATGTATACCAGACCTTTGAATCTCAAAATAAGATGGGAAACTGCCTCTTTGTTTAATGAAATCCTTAATTTCTGCAGCAAACCCTCAGACTTGTTTATGTAAGACTAAAAAAAATATGTGCCACTACTTTCAAAACCTCTCTACTTTATTTTTAACTCTCTTCTTCATCTAGACTCTTTTTTCAATAAGTCTACCATTCTGTATTACAGGGTGTATCCAAACTCAGAAAAATACTTCTGGCCAATTGTTTTTGAAGAACTTTCCAAGACTGTGCTGCTCCGTTTGAGAGACTGAGAGTGCCACGTTGCTCCCTACTTTTAAAGGATGAGAAAACCATCATGGTGACTTTTGCAGTTCTAGATGTGGTTCTGGGTGGTAACTTCCGATTGCCAATATTGTTTTTTTTTTTCCCCTTGGCTGTAAGGACATACCATTACTGTGCTTGGCAGTGTCTAGGACGGAGTGCGCTGAATGCAAAACTGAATCACAGGGACCATCTAGTGTTCTTATTCTGCATGCTTCATGACAACAATACCTTTTTTTCTGAATAACAAAGTTGAAAATGCTCTGTAGTCTCCTGGGTTAAATATCTCTACTTTTTTTTTTTTTCCTCTTTTTCTTTTTTTTTTTTCTTTTCTTTTTTTTTCCCTTTGGGAATTTTCAGGAAGTCTGAAGCTTTCATCTTTGACAAACGCCTCTGCATCCCTATGTACCTTGAAGCCTTACTGAGCATATCCAGCTTTTTTCTGCAGTAGATAATTAAAGTGTGCAATGAGACAGAACATTTGAGAGACATATGAGTACAGTAAAGGATACCATATATACTTTTCCCTCTAGCCACATCCTCCTTTTTGTCCCTAGGACAGCCTTTAGGAGATTTAGTTCCCTCTGTGGGAAGAGGGAAGTGGTCCCTATGAGGGCTGGGGAGAGCTAAATGTTAATAAAGTGTACTAATTTGTAAGAATCTCAATGCAATTTAATTTTTTTTTTATGGTCTTTGAGAAAATCTGGAATTAGACTTTATATCGTAATGTGTGGATAAGACATTCCTCAAAAGAACATCTATAGGCAATGAAGAAAGGGAGGGACTCTTTTCAGAACATGCTATAAGTCTACCTATTACAAATTCAGCTGTAGAAGATTTTTGTTGAAGGTATTTTTTTTCCCCAAAAAAACATGAAGTCTTAACATGATCAAAATAGTTTGTGAATCACTTTGATTTCACTAGATGATTCTGACTGACAGTAAAAAAGGACCAAAAAGCAGAAAAAATATCTGACAAAGTCAAAAAAACATCATTCACTGTTTTATAATGAATGCTATTTGAAACTGTGCATCAATACTTCCTAACTTTTTAAGGGATTTTAAAATTCTCCAAAATCTAAATAAAGCATTGTGTTTCCTATCAGTCTAATCATTTACCTAAGTTAAGAAGAATTTTATGTGTGGATTTTCATCCTATCCAAATATTTTCATCTTTAAAACTTAGTCTAAAATGAAAATTTTTGATTTTTTTTTCTTCAGGCAGTAAAATAGTATATTCTGTTATTCACAAAGATCCTGCCTATAAACCTGGTTCCAGGTGTAGACCCAAGCCCTGGTCATGTCTTTATTCACTGTTAGAATGAAGTCTACTGTCCTTCTACATATGCTACTGCCCGACAGTTTATGGGAAGGACTAATACTGTAAGAAATCTGTGATGTGCTGCAAAGGATTGTGCGAGCCATGGACCAGGACAGCAAGATACACCTTTGATCCTCGGATGGAACAAGTGATAAGAAGAATAGTTTTAGGGAATTAAGGTTCCCTAAAGGAACTTTGACTAAAGGTTAAAATCTCAAAAGTACTTTGAATTATTTTAGCTTTGTGAAATTGAACTTTCTGAACCTTTGTCATGTCAGTACGTGCTCCTGAACTGGAAAACTTACTTTGATTAATTAAGATCAAAAGATAGGTTTCATTCTAAGCCAAAATATTTGTGTTCCATAATAAACTTTTTAGATGGATAATATATCATATTAAACTTATCAGTAGATGTGACAAACTATGCAACATATTCTTACTGTAGATACTGGCAATGTCCCCCCCATATACCTTTAAGAAGCTACAAATTATATCCTTTTATTGCAGGACAAAAATAGGTCATATTGTATTAGTGATGTGTGTGCAAGGAGAAAAAAAAAAGAGACTTCTTTTAGAAAAAGAATAGGAAAGTTCACTAAGTTTTCCGATGTACATTGTAAAAAAAAAAGGAAGTAGGAAGAATTAATGTAACTTTACCTAGAATAGTGAATTTATTTTCAGAATAATGTTCAATTATTCAAAGTTTCTATGATGAAGTATTTTGAATAAAGTTGCTTTGTTTCTTAATCTGTAGTTTTAGGTTTTGTGGTTCTTGGCGATGCTAGGCCAAATACTGTCAATCTCGTTCTTGTAAGCACTGACCTCATTATAATCAATGAGGTGAGGGTTTTCTGCTCGCTTTATAAACTGTGTCCATGCTCTCCTCCTTCTAGCACTAGAACAACTTTGGCTGCATATCCTTTGTTATGCCAGAAGCAAATCCATGCTTGAGTCACACAGAATTAGCTAGGCTAGCTGCCCAAAGATCTCTCTAATTTGCTTGAATTCTTTCAGAAGAGACTTTTGACCATTAGTTGCTTTGCTACGTGAGACCATATAACTCTAAATCCTCAGTAACACAGCTCTGGGAGCAGCTATGGCCACTGACTGACTATGAAGTTCAGAGACCTCATTTGTGCCAGACTGATAGATCGTTCGCTGCTTTACCAACTTCTCTGAAGCCTGTGATGCATGAAGAGGAGGAAAGCTGTGTATGTTTTGAGAAGACAACAAAAGCTGTGCTAAGAGGAGGTTTAATAGTGCTCCCTCTGCTGATGTGAGTTTTGCTGCAATCTTGCCTTTCTTGCCACGCTTGTGACACCAGCACTTGTGATGTGCCACTGAAGGTCCCAGGCAGTTGTGGCATGCCCCGATGATGCTCACCATGGAACAAATGAGGCTTCTTGGTTAACAGGAAAACAGATGCGGGGAAATTGCATCCAATTTGTAGGATGGCTGGTCATGATCTTTCCGTGAAAATACGAGTTCCCAGAGGACAATTTTGAAGCAGCTGTGCTAGAAGATCCATGTTAGTAGAGACCAGAATTTTTCCTCTGAGCATCACTGGATTTTGATGAAACTGTGATCCAACCCATTGCACTTTAAAATACACCTTTTTCTCACTGTATCTTATAGCCGTGATTGCTTGTGCCTTAATGTGCCTTCAAAAGCAAGCAAGCTGTTTGTCTTAAAGAAGACAAAATTCTCACACATGCAATAGGGCATACATTAATGTTTGCCTTTTCTACCCATTTTGTAATTTTCCTTCTTTCCATCGTCTAAAATTATCATAATTGAGAATGGAGTACATGTTTTTCTTCTGCATATTAGAAATATTAACAAAAATAAAGTACAAATAATCAATTCCACAGGTAACACACTAATGAAAATCATAGGGAATTAAGAAACTCATTATGACTGAAATCATGGGCTAGAATCTTTTCTTGTTTATCCCTAATGATGAATAATTTAGTAGAAACCATTGGAGTTATTCCAGATTTTAACTCTTATAATGAAAACCTGGATGTCATCCAGCATCAAGATGAAAATGTGGCTATGCATATGTGCAGTAGTGAAAAATATAAATTACTTCTTCATTGTAAAACATGCCTAGTCTTCCTTTAAAACCTGGTTCTATGAAAAATGGTAGTGCTATGCTTTAAACTTATTATTCTGATAAATCAATAGTATATTGATTATATATATATAAATTAGTTTTTTATGTTTAATAAATAAATGAAGACTAATATATTTAAATTTTACAACCTCAGGTCTTTGCACAGCTTTGCTCAAAATAAACATCACATAAATTAATTAAAAATGTGTGGGACAGAGCACTGGAACAGGCTGCCCAGAGAGGCTGGGGAGTTTCCTTCTCTGGAGATCTTCAAAACCCACTTGGATGCCACCCAGTGCCACGTGCTCTAGGTGACCCTGCGTGTGCAGAGGGGTTGGACTAGATGACCTCTAGAGGTCCCTTCCAACCTTAACGATTCTATGATTCTATGAAATACTCTACTTCTGCAGTAGCACCATATTTCATACTTACCATTATTCATACTTAATACATTACAAAAAAAGGAAGTTTGGTCATTAGTTCATGAGCTAACTCGTGAATCATTTGTTGAAAATCAAGAAATCCTACACAGAGTTGTGTATAAGAGAACAAATGCCCGTCACTTTCATAGGTTCTTCCTGGTGTAAAAACTGTAAAGTCAGCTTCTTTGGGTAAGGAAGGACTCCATATGATTTAAGGTAATCAGTGGGTATGACTTTGCTGGTTAGAGTTTTAATCACAGGTAAGCAAGTATCTTGTGAAAGGATGGAGCTGAGTATCTCAGAAACTGCAACCGTTATTGCAGTCCTTTTGCAGACCTGGTAACTTGTGAAACTTAGAGCAACCTCAAAGCTATGCGAGTTGTAGTCTCCTGGGAACCTCACGGGTTCCTGCCTTTGATTTTCCTACCAGTCTTACACAATTGCTGGAGGGATTCATGATGTGTGAAGGTATATGCACACATGCTTACTAATTTTAATTCTACCATACGATATTCCTACCTACACTGAAGCAATATTAGAGACTGTGTAGTTATCAGAAGCACCACATGGTGTCTGTAGTGCCAAAGAAAAGCAGTCACAGAAATTTTAACAGGAGACTTTCTAAAGGAGGATTTTATTGCGAATCTAAGCACATTTGCACTGTGGGAGGGAGGGAGAATGTAACAATTGCAGAGAGGGGAAGTAATGAGAACCTCTGTTGCTTTCTAATACGTACCTTAAAGGAAAGAGTTAGAGACAGAAAATTTAGAATCATAGAAAAGCACGGCTGTGAGGGTTCTTGAAAGATGACCTCGTCCTGCAACTGTTTTCATGTTGCTCTTGACAAATATTTGACAAAAATGAATAGTAATGAGACAAGAAGACATGGAAATAAAACTTTACTGCATCCTCAGGAAAGCTCTTTTAAAGCTTCACTAGTTTTTTTTTTTTTTTTTTTATTTTTCTGTGCACCGAGTCTTTCTTGATCAATGTCCTTTCACCAAGGACTCAGAGACTTGATTTTTCTCTTACTCTTTGACTACACTCTCCTGAACTCTGTCCAGCTGGTGCACATTTTGCTTGAAGTTCAGAGTCCTGGACTGAACTCAAACCTTTGGCTGAAGCTTTATCACCACTGAGAAGAGTGGAAGGAATGCTTTGCGTGCTTTGCTAGACATGCTTGAGTTTAATCATCTCAGGATAGTATTGGAATTTCTATATTTTTAACATTTACTTGTTTTTCATTTATTATTCACTATTCTTCTCTTATTCCACATTATTAAGACATATTTGCTGCTTCTTCTTGCATTTATCCAGCTATTTTTTCTGATCCCAATGAAGTATCTTCTTCAGGTCCATGCAAAGAGTAGCATTCTGATTCTTCAGAACACATCCCCAACTTTTCAAAGACATTTTTGAATTCTATCTTCAGCACAACTGAAGTTGTTTTCAAAGAAGTAGCGTCTTCAGATCCATGTAACTGATGACGAAATTGAGAACTTCTGAAGACAGCGGAGACCTCTGTAGCATCTCACCAAGTGCAGTCTTTCATTTAGACTGTGAATCTCTCGGAATGGTTTTCCATTCATTCTCCAATATTTTCATTTGAGTGGATTAATTAATTCTAATTGTATTTAGTTTTATTTCGTTCTAGACAGGAACAAAAAGCTTGTTGAATCATGACTGGCATTTTTTTCCAAGTTAAGCTAATGGATTTAAAATTTCCCAACTCCTCCTTTTTCCTTTCCTTTTGGTTATGAGTGAGGGCTAAAATTTGATTTCTACAAGAAGAGCAAGTTTCAGGAGGAATTCTGCTCCCTCATAAATTTGCTGGCATCCAGATTCAGAACTCAAATCCAAATCTCAAATACTTCAAGGATTAATAAATCCACAAAAGCACATTCTTAACAGATTGGGGGTGAAACCAAGCAGTACTGTGCCTGGCCCTTTCCTATAGGGAACTGCCACACTGGAAACAACTGTCCTTGATTCAGCAATGAACTTTGGGTAGCAATAAAAGACGTTAGAATTGTTCAGTAATAAAGATTTGTCTTTTCCCAAGAAGAATTCCTACATGGGCCATCAACATGACAAATCTGCAATCAGTAAAGATATTGTGCTGGTAGCACGAAGGAAGAGGGAGTTGCGTCTAATGGCTGTGGAAAAGAGTGAACGGGCTACAACTACTTTCACAACTACTTTCAGATGCTTGTGTATATCTGAGCAGAGAAAGACTGAGGGCTCCATGGGCAGGCATAGCCGTTTCAGGCAGTGATATATATAGCCTGAAGAAGGCCTCTGTCAAGTATTTGGTTGTTAGGGCCCATATGATCAATCCACCAGCTCCAATTGCAACAAATGCCTACATATTCTTCCAGTGCATGGTGGCCCATGCCCCTGAAGGTCAACCTAGAGAGGTCCAGAACCCTGGTTTGATAACGAACCTGAAGTACTGCTCAAATGTAAATATTCACTTTAATTTAGTCATCCAGCTTGGAAATTTTTGGCCTGTCCACTGCTCTCTGAAACATAACATACAAAATATAAATTTATCTATATATTTATATAAATGATAGTAATATTTTTCACTATGCTCTCAAACAATAAATGCCACTGACACACAGTCCCAGATTTTTCAGTACATTATCAGTACTCTATCTTTTATTTATGAGAAAAGCATCTCAGACATTAACTTTTTAGAGATGAATTACCCTGCTATAAAACAAGCAGTCTAGTACACAACCCACACGACATTAAGAATGATATTTTTCCTTAACTTTATATGCTTCTACATCATTGAATCAAACAAGTGTTTTATAAAACAGTGCACTTGCAAAGTGTAATAGCTTTTCACTCAATATTTTATTAATATAATTTACATATTTCTGCTTAAATTGTATTGTTATTTTCCAAAGGCAAGTATCCACAGTTGGAGGTTTGGTGGGGGACCATCCTCGCATAGCTTGAGTGGAAGGAGGGCATATTCTACTGGCAGTATTCTTCTGAGTTTTGAGGTAATGCTTTCCAGAGCAAAGAGCTTTCAAAATTATTAATTACAGGGTTTATTCAAAATGTACTTGCTGGCAATACTATAGTGATTCAGAATTTGCCTATAAGTAAACATTTCTATTTTAACACTAACATACTTTACAGACACTAAGCCCTTCCGAATTATAGACATTAAAAATGAGTGGCTAAAATGCAGAGTTTGCTAATAAATAACGGATCTTAGATTTTTGTGGGGGTCCTATAGAGTCGTTGGAAAGACTCCTGTTACTGTCGAAGTGCTCAAAGCAGGTTCACTCACTTGCTCCACAGTCACTGGGTTATAACTATATCTTAATCTGCCTTTAAATAAGGGCATCAAAGACTTTTAAAAATACCTTAAAATAAAGGTTGTCGGTTAGGAACCAGACAAGAGAATTAGCCTGGCAGCTTAAGCTCTGTGGGCCAAACAAGCTAAAAAGACTGTATTAGGAAGAATTTAAGGTAATCCGGTTAGCAGCTTGTGTTCATTCAGTCTTGACCTGGTTCATAATGGACCCATTGTGTTTTAGCCGTAGAGGCTCCATCTGTTCATGAAGTTTTCCAAATCCTAGCAGGTCTAAGCTGTTCTCCCACAGACTGCTTTCTCATCCATGTACTACACTGGGATCATCATAGAATCATAGATCATGCTTCATCATTTTTCTGCCTGTCCTTGCATCTGGTTCTGGGAGCATTTCAGGGATGCTGTCACAGATGCATTGCCTAACAGCTTCTACCTAACAACTTACATTTTTCTTCCATGACCTCATGGTCTTTCCTTTTTCACCATTGCAGTTCACAGAGCTTCTGACAACCAGATTTACCCATAGGAAACCACCTAGACATTTCAAAGCAATAAGACACCGGTTCATAAGACACACCTCCTCCCCAGAAGAATTGAGGGTTAATAAACTGAGGGTCAAAATAATACTCAAAGGTGTATCTTTCTGTGTCTTGAGTTCCTCTGGTTCAGTATTTCTGATCCCACCATCTCGGAAGATTTCAACCTCTATTCGGCTATACCTGCAGGTTTTTGTTTTTAGGACGTACTAACTGGAAAACCGCTTCAGACTTGGAATGATCTTAAATTAGCCCAGCTACTGTGTCATACCTTTTTAAACATTCATAATTCCAAAATCATTACTCTGCTTGAAACCTTTTGTGTTTTCAGAGTAAATTACCCAACCCAATTTGCAGATATTGTATGCTGAAATTAATGTCAGATTTAATAAAAAACAATCATAGATATAATTGTTAATTGCTATGTGTAATATTAAATGGCAAAAAGATCACTCTGCTGTCAATTAAATATTCAAAACAAAGCTTCAAGGTTTGAAGTTATGATTGAGATTTTGCTCTTGTTTTCCATCTTACCTAATTTCTACTTTCTTTTTTCTTTATGTTATTTTTTGGTCTTCACAGTGCAGCAACACAAGGATCTTGTCAGGTTTTGTTGTTGTTTTTAGGTTCTGTTTTTTTTTTTTTTTGCTTTTGTTCCAGCCTTTCTTTAGTCTTACTGTGAGTTAATGACTTGCTCTTGCCCTAAAAGCATAACAGAATAAATTCTATTCATAATTCAAAAGTAATTTTCTTTCAGTCCCTCTTTAAAGTTTGGACCATGTTTGAAGAAATTGCATAGTAGAAATCCAGCTAAAGGAACCACTGATGTTGCAAGCCAGTTGCTTGCAATGTTGCTTTTAAAAATATTTAGTTGTTCTTCGATTTTTTTTCTAAATATGATTTATCTCAAAAATACAACACTAACAAATTTTCTTTTAATTAGATGATTGCCAATCAACTGGTATTGATGTAATCTTTCTCTGCTGTCAGCACATAAATTGTTTCTTTCTTGACATGAGTCTTAGACAGGTTCTGTGAGAAGCGGTGTGTCCTGGCTTGATTTTGTGAGATCCTAAGTCTTTGATTTCAATAAGCTGCAAGTCTTTACTCTTCTGGAAACAAAAATGCAGATTACTTTTATCTGCCATTAGCTGAAGCGTGTGAAATATTTTAATATGAAAGAAACAGATTATTCAGGTTGCGAGAAGCTAGACAAGTTAATTGCAACCTTCAGCTTGTAGCATTCTTGCAGGTCCTAATTAAGCAAACAACTTTCTCTTTGGAGGTTATGTTATGAGGGTTGCTCTCACATGAGACTTTCAGTTGACTGCTTAAACAGTTTGAAGACTTTCGTATCAATGCCAGGAGCTCGTCCAATTTTCTATTGCAGATCTCCCCACTAACTGTGAGGGCCACTAAAATATCTGATGAGAAAACAGTTTGCTCATTATATTCAAATATTAATACTTAAAAGGGTCTTATGCACACTTAATGAGACCACAGCAGAAAGAAGCAGGGATGTGCTGTCTTTCTGCAGGAGAGCAATCCTATCTGAATAGACTCCACACAATGAATGTGCCTTGGCTGTGCTATTAACTAACTCTGGAAGGAGGCCTTGTATCACATCAGCATTTCAAGGCCACTTTTACTTGTCACTTGCTGCTTCTGAAATATTTAAAAAAGACAGATGTGCTAAAATTTTTCACTCTGGAAGCCAGTGCTACTTATTTTTTGTTATAAATATAATGGAATTTGGAAGAAGCATAACCATATTCAGTTAGCATGTTGTTTGATTAAGTCACTTGTAAGCACCATATTAGAAATTTCGGACTACACTGATTTCGGGTTTCTCACAGAAAAATCCCCAAAATCACACAAGCCCTACTAACTCACAACAAAGGATATTTTGGGAGTTTTGCTGTCTAATGTGATTCATCTGTTCTGTCTGCAGGACAAGATTAATCCAAGCTAGTATAGCTATGTCTGTTACTGAGAAAGCATGTTAAACTAAGGGATACAATGACGTAATCAATTTTAACTTCCCATAAACAATGAACAAATAAGGTGATATATAATTAGATGTTTTCACAGAATCACAGAATGGTTGAGGTTGGAAGGGACCTCTAGAGATCATCTCGTCCAACCCCACTGCGCCCGCAGGGACACCTAGAGCATGTGGCACAGGGTGGCATCCAAGCGGGTTTTGAAGATCTCCAGAGAGGTAGACTCCACAACCTCTCTGGGCAACCTGTTCCAGGGCTCTGCCACCCTCACAGTAAAGAAGTTCATTCTCATATGGAGATTAAACTTCCTGTGTTTTAATTTATATCCATTATCCCTTGTCCTATTATTGGCCACCACTGGGAAGAGTTTGGTGTCATTCTCTTTTCATTCTCCCCTCAGGTATTTGTACATGTTGGTAAGATCCCCTCTCAATTTTCTCTTTTCTAGGTTGAACAGGCCCAGCTCGCTTAGTCTTTCCTCTTACGATAGATACTCCAGTCCCTTAATCAACTCTGTTGCGCTACACTGGACCCTCTCTAGAAGCTCAATGTCCCTCTTGTACTGGGGAGCCCAGAACTGCACACAATACTCCAGGTGCACTTCAGCAGAGCTGAGGAGAGCGGCAGGATCCCCTCCCTCCACCTACTGGCAACACTTCTCCTAATGCAGGCAAGGATCCCAATGGTCTTCTTGGTCACAAGTGCGTACTGCTGGCCCATGGTTAACTTCTTGTCAACCAGAACTTCCAATTCCCTCTCCGCAGAGCTGCTTTCCACCAGGTCCATCCCTAATCTGTACTGGTACTAGGTGCAGGACCCTGCACTTCTCCGTATTGAACCTCATGATGTTCTCTGCCCTCTCTCCAACCTGTCTAGGTCCCTCTGAAGGGATAAATTTGCCCCAGAGAATTTTATTGTAGATCGGTGAAGTCAGAATTCCAAATATGTCTGTTCATAAGAGATAAATTTACCTTCTTTCAGCAAAGGAACCCTCAAGTGGTGTTGCTATCATTCATATTGCACTGTCAACCTTTTATTAAAGCTAAAATGTGAGCAGTCTAAGTTAGTGGCAATCTCTTCAGAACTAAAGTATCACCACAAGCATCCATGATCTTCTGCTTTCTGTTTTTGACCTTTTATATGACACAGAGAAACATGAAGTTATTTGTTTATAAGAAGAAATTTTTCTAAATATAACGTTAAAAATGTGGCTTGGCATCCAAGAGAAACGGGAAGAGAGCGCTCTTCCCACGCTCTGAGCTTGGGAAGTTCAGGTCAGTGATTAAGTAATTATTTTATCTGGGGGACTAATGCAGTGCAGGAACAGGTTGACTGAGAAGGCTGTGGCTTCTCTATTGGAGATTTTGAGAACTGACTGTATGAATTCATATCTGATTGCATCCTGTTGCTGGTGATAGTTGCCTTTCAAGAGGGAGTTTGGACTAGATGAAGTATTTCGCAACAGATATTTCTATGATTCTATATGGACTTCAGCATTTGTACTACTTCACTGATCCTAGCTGGAATAGTTAGTGACCACTTTGAAGCACATGCTGGTCTTTACACAGGCTGGTCTTTACTAGCTGTTTTTCACATCAACAAAAGCTCATGTTTTAATCCCCAAATAGATTTTTTCCAACTAAATTCTCTATTTTGTTATAAAATCAATTAAGAATACTTTTGGAAAATTGATATGGAATGGAATCGACATCCTTGGTTAATGCTCATGCTCTTGACTTAGTAGTAGCTTTGGAATATTAGATCTCAATATTTGCTTGCTATGTTAGTGCTTGTGCACTTGTGAGCTTATTCATCTTTTTCTTCGCATTGTCTTGGTCTGCAACGTTTTCACAATAAAGACTGAATGTTTGCAAAGCGTGAAGCAAAGTTTTGTTGCTATAGAGATGTTTGCTATAATGATAATACTTTGCTATGTATTGAGATAATAGAACACTGCATTCCCTGAGAGGAAGACAAGTACAAGCCTTGATAAATGCAAATGTAGTATAACAAGATATTTAAACACAGAAGTAAAACACACAAAATACCCAGCAATATTTCATTCAGAACTTTAGACATATACGAGACAGCAAACATGAAAGAAACATATTCTTGTAGATGATATTTCCAAATTTATGTACAATACACATTGATTTTATGGTGATGGAGGTGTGAAAGAAAACAATTGAGAGAGAAAACAAATAAAAGAATTCAGAAAATTCATCAATAATTTTTGGTGATCTCAAAATTGTAAAGAGTCTCTGCGGATTTCTGAACATTCCAGGGTACATACTGAGAAATGTGTTTTTTTCAAAATGCACAGGTAAGGGCATACAAAGGAATAGTATACTGCTATACTTAATCAAAGATCTGGAAGAGATGTATAAAAGGCCTAGATGGGAACAGAAATCAGCTTCTTTTAATCTTAATCTGCTCTTAAGACAAACAGTTCCTCTAGGTACTCACTTATTTCTTTAAAACTGATTCAGCTCCAGTAGTCTCCAAGTCTGGTGATCTATTTGCTTAATAAAGACTTTTTCTAGAAGAGATGGCATGGTAGCACTGTTAAAAAGCATTATGCAAGTCACTGTACCAGTAAATTGTACCATTCCATCTCTCTGAATTTATTCCCAACTTCTACTAGACTGAAATGTTCACAAGCTGTTTGGGGATAAATTATTTTCTAATCTCTAGGGGATCTGTTTTGATGTGTATGTGTGCAGATACATGTGTGTGTGCTGGAACCTGCACACATCTATGGAACAGATGCCTGTTTATCTCACTCCTCCTAATCTTTTTTTTCTAGGATGCTAGCATTCAGAATAAGCTGTGTTTTACCAGCTCAGTATTATGACGTTTGGGCCATCCTTGTGTGTGTGAAATTAGAGGAAGATTGCACTGTTCTTGAAAGTCAGCTGTTTCACAGTGCAAGATACCTATTTAAACGCTCTCAAAATTAGATTCTCAGAAACTCTTACTTTGCAAGAAGTAGAACAATACATCTCATTATTTTAGGGAATATCTACAAAAAGATGAAAACCAGATGCTTTTCATTGCAATTTTTAATCTGTGTGGATGGCTAAAAATCACAAAGCTATTGAATTTCTCAATGACCTCAACCACAGAGGACAAAGCTCTTCATGACTGTCACCCCCTTGTTAGCCTAGAGAATCCAGCTGGATGCTAGCAAGCCTGTTTCTCTGCTAACTGAGTTGACCCTGACTGGAAAACGCTGGAGCAGCACCAGTGGGAAATTATACTGCAGCTGTGAAGTTAGTAGTCACAGTGCTCTAGTCTCCAAAGTTTGACCATCTCTGTCTATTAGACCCTTCCCCGTTAATAATGTTATATTGTGTTCCGTATACACTGGCCCTGTTCTGTTTGTTAGATCTGTAAATGCTACAGTTTCTCAATAAAAGTAAAGAAGCCAGCCAGGTTTCAGACTGTACAGTCTTCAAGGCAAGGCCTTGGTCATATGCTACAGTGGTGATTTAGGCCGGGGGCATGCCTCTTCCTGTAGTAAAAGTAGTGAAAATATAAAACGTACAGTGCAGCTCAAATGGAGAAAATAAGCATAGTAGAAATACATTTCATTTTCCTGCTCTTTATGCAAGAAACTGGATGTGAATCCTATATTTCTTCTTAAATTTGGGGAGTTCTCCATTTTTTGCATAATCAGTGTTATTGCATAGCACCTATCCCTTGCTTTTAGCACTGCCATGGGAAAACTACAGAGCATTGCTTAAATTAATGATGAGTTTAGGTCTTTTTTCCATACAAATGTATATGAAGCAAATAACTGAATAGTAAATTGGCTTCAGTTCAAAAGTTTCCTAGCAACAGAACAGGTAAAACAGCAAGCAGCAAGTCAGGCTGTATGCTGCCAGCACCTGAAATGATGAATTATACAGTAAGTGTTTTTTGTATAACAGACACTTGTTCTAGGACTGAATGGTGCCTTCAGGATTACCTTGTGAAAGCGAAGCCAGAAATACAAAAAGCCATAGCCTTGGTCCTGCTATTACTTTGATAACCTCTCTTGTCAATAGCCTGCTATTTTCAGCCAGGAGAGCAAGGGAAATTCAGACCAGGAGTGGTAATAGCTGCTTGGTCCTCTGTTAGTATGTTCACTATGAAGAGAGCTTGAAGAAGGGGATTTTATGACTGTCTCTTTAAAGGTCATGCCAAAAGATTAACCATTAAGTCATGAATACAATTAATGCTGTTTTCTTCCTACTCAAATATTAAAAAAATCTACTTTGCTTTGGGCCATTGGAGATTTTTTTTTAATTTAAGATAATTTGGAGGAAGAAATACCTGTTGGTTTTTGTTTGTACAGCACCAGGCACAGTGAGAGCCCTATGGGCTGGTCTGTACGACACAGCTATTGCACTGGAGCCCTTGACACTGCAACTACAGACCCATCACGTCTCATACTCAGAAAGATTGTGTTGTTCCTTTACTTATATGTATGCTTATTATGCCCCCAAGATCCTTTCATTTGTCAGTCTTTCATTTTTGGCTTTGAGAAGCCCATCGCAGACACAGCTAATCACCTTCACTCAGTGTCTAGGTCTCAAAGCAGGTAACAACCTGTAAAACACTAGGCCTCTAGGAAACTTGTCTCCTGGCAAGAATCCTCATCAACTGGAGTCCCCCAGCCCTGTACACCTTTCCCTTTTGTGTGACCAGAAGGGTTTCTCTCACACCAGTACTATAGAAAGTTGAGATTTTCAATGAGTTTAGATGTAAATATATTCACTAACCTGCAATTTCAGAAAGTGAATTGGAAGATGAAATAAGATTTGGCTCAGGACTTTTGTTAAAGCTATATTAAAAAGCATTAGAAACCTAGCTCCAAACATCAGCAAAAATACAAGGATTCCTAGCTTAGTGAGAAGCCAATCCTAGCTGCAACAGAAGGAGCCCTGGCCAAACAAAAAATATCAGAAATGCAACAGCTTCCTGAAAAGGGCAGAATGAAGCATGAAAAAATTCCTTTAAAAGTATTCAGTGCTATGAGTGCTGAAATGGCAAGTCCTTACTGATAGCAGTACAAATTTAGAAGTATAAGCACATTGTAAAACAATGGATTTTGACTAAGAAATCAGTCAGCTGGATTCTAATGGCATTTTGTTCTTTATTCTTCAAATCATCTGACATTCACACATGTGCCCTCAGGAGACAGCAGGCAATTTCAGACACCCAAGTTTTTGCCGATTTTGCACACATTTTTATTGCGGGCAAATAGGGGTCATACCTGCAGCAGTTCATAATGAACTGAGTAAATTGAGTACACAAACAGCTGCTAATAGTACCATTACTAGCTTTAGGAAAGAATGCTCAAGTACCCTATGTTGGAGACATGCCTTGTGAATGGGTCTGATCTTCTAGCGAATTAGTATCTTTTGAATCAATCCATCCTGAATTATTAAAAAAAAAGTCAACAAAATGCTTATCTTGATATTTGGGAGAATCACTCCTGCATGTTCAACAAGAATAGAGAGTGCCTGGAGTAAGAGTAAGAATAAGAGTAAGACTCTGGAAGGGGAAAGGGGAAGAAGTTCATGGGAACAGGGAATGTTGGGGAAGGTGAAAAGGGTTAGCTCAGTTGGTGATTTTTGGGGTGTTTGCTGAGGTTCAGATGGAAATTTGCGTGCTTCCCCTCACCTCTGAGTCTACTGCGACCTCTGAGACCTCTCAGTCTACTGCTCAGTGCTGCAAGTACTATCATTAGTAGCTAGTACTATCACTAGTTATTACTCTCACATCCTTCCTGCTCTGAATCCTTCTAGAACAGCATCTGGGATTCAGGTCTCTGCAGATCAGCTCCATGATGCCCTCCAGCAAAGAAAACAGACTACAACTCCTTCTTGCGACTCAACGGGGAAATTAGTTTTTTTATTCTGCAAACGGGAATGATAGAGAGGGAAACAGGCCACGAGACATACAAGACCTAAACGCACTGCGCAGGTTCCCCATAACTGTGGACTCTGGATTCCTTTTGGAACATCCAGAAAGGATGAACAGTTGATATCCTTGTTAGCTCCCAGAATAAAAAGATTCTTCAGAGAAATAAAGTACCGTAACAAAATAATTGTGCCATAATCTAGCTTTAGCCTTAATTCCTGTAGTCTGTTGTGTACACAGCTCCTAAGCAGAAAGAATTTCTCCCTGAGTTTTAAAGGCAGTCAGCACACCCACGAGTGTTAGAAAATAAGCCACGGTTGTATTTCACAGTGATACTCTAGAAGAAGTTATAAATAAGCAAGAAGCTGGAAGACGTCATTGCATTGTGGTCCTCGCTGAGGTCGGCTGAAGAAGTGGGGTGGTGGTGGCGCTTCAAGTAAACTGATGGAAATTTGGGAATGTTTGCTACCCAAGCACAGAGTGGTAATGGTGGGACACAACAGTTGCACTAAGAACAGCAGCAGGGTTTGCACAGTGATGAAATATTGGTAAATTATGACATTAAATACACCATAAAAGACTGGAACTAGAACTTCACAGTGCCTGGCGAGAAAGGAGGGAGTAACGGGCAGCATTCAGGAAGTGCCTGAGATGTCAAAATTATCATCCATCCTCAGCTAACACAAAATAGTAAAAATTTCAAAGATATTCCTAAAAAAGTCTTGAAGAAGATTTGAATATAATTAAGTCAAATGATCTGTTTGAACATATCTGAGCTTTTTTTTTTTCAATTTTAATGGGTTTAAAAGGCAACTTTTCAAGTGTTGTTCAACTATGCTGCATAAACAACAAATCATTCTCAAATGGAAAATGAAAATTTCCTTTTGAAAAAGGTCAAAAGCTTGTATTCTGACATTTTCACCATTTTTTTCAGGTTGCAGGCTTCTCATTTTAAGTTTACGTTTTGGTAGGCTAACATTTTGCTATAAAAACAATTATAGTTGACAAGTTGCGGCTCACATTCAGAGACAGGCTATAACCATATTAAAACATGATACAATACATTTTTATGAAAGAAATTAAAAGCCGGGGGCAAACAGTCAATACCAAATTATAATGAAGTAATATTAGCATGAGAAGTCAATGTGGGATCTTATTTGACATGTTGATGAAGAGTAGCATATGCCAATTACCAATCACATACTAGATCCACAGAGATGGAGGATGAACTTACGTTTAAGGCTGCATAACCTGTCAGATGTAAGAATTACTCTTATTTTAGAATAGAGTTCTTGACTAATTAAATTTGAGGCACAATGTAAAGGATTAGTAGGTGAAGAGGATGAATGAACTGGAAGAAAAGGCTGATTCAAGTTAAATGCCACAGCTTTGCACCAGCCCTGAGTCTTTACCCTATACCAAGCCCTCATGGAACCAGTTTTAAGATTTTGACTGTTGACATCAAATGTCCAAAGATGTCAACGAAACAAACATCTGGATATTGGATATATGAT
>NW_010581264.1:81365-140786 GCF_000705375.1 Tinamus guttatus | reverse complement strand
CCCTTTGGGCTCTGCCATACAGCCAGCATGCAGGAGGGAGAGGGAAAGCCAGAATGAGCTGTGATGCTTCCACTGAATTTATTATTCAGACAGACACTACCCAAACTACCTAAGTATAACAGGGAAGAAGCCAAGGTAACAGTTTCACTGGAATCTGCTACAGCACCGAAATCATTGCTCCCAGTTGCACACCAGAAGAGAAAGCTGGTAAAGAGGGAAGCTGAATACCACAATTTTTGTAATGGTAGTTCCATGCATAAGTACAACAGAAAACTGTACTGTGTTTGATTTGTAACATTTTAAACAGAAAAAAATAGCAACTTTTGCATATAAAAAGCAAAGGGGAAGGAAAGAAGGGAAGAAATAAACCTAAATGCTGACATTGGGAACAGTCTTGCCAATAGAAAGGAAGAATATTAAAAAGAAAACTGCCAAGAGTGACCATTATAAACTGAAAAGGCAAACTTGATAGTTTAAAAATAAGCTCTGCTGTTTCTGGTCATAATGAACTAGTTAAAGAATAATACGGATATGGCTACTGAATATGTAAAATATCCGAATCTCTGAAATATATCTGGGAATAGCAGACACTAACCAGTACCTACTACTAGATTAAGAACAATTAAACCATGAGGGTCTGTGGACTCAAAATTAAGACTATCCAAAGGGAATCTAATAGAGAAACTATTACTAAATGTGGAAAAAAAAATCCCTTAAAAGAGAAAATAATTTGAATTCCTTAAGTGAAAAATAAAACTTTTAATATAAAGATCTGAATGAGCAGAAATATGCCACTATCACAACTGTAGCAATCTTTGACTGTCAGGTGAGAATAGAAGACAAAAATGGAGATGTGTTATGGATTGGATTCTGATTTCCCGAAAACATCTTCAAGAAACCATATGAGTTTGGTTATGCAGTAAAAATGTTTTCACTTCGAAATTTCCCTAAACAGGAGGTTTGCAAATGTATATGAGGCAGCAAAGATTGCTGATCACGGATTACCCCTTTGCGCAGTTTTACGGGTCCGTATAATAAAAGCTGGGGGAAACAAAAACTTGGATAAGGAGCATTGGAGAAAACCTGAAAACATGGTAAGAATGTAGGAAGAAGCCCAGAGAAAACTTATGCTGGGTATGGGCTGGGAAAGATCTGGAACTGTAAGTGAACACATCAGCTCTGTTGCTGTCTGTGTTCAGTAAAACCAGATTTCATGCTTTCTTTGCAAATAAGCAATATCCCCTCACTGAAAATTTACTACACCAATTACCCCTCCCAAAATGAAAACCCAGAATTTTGGCTAACATTTGAATTCAAACAGGTAATAAGCAGTGAAATAGGGAAAAAAAGGACAAAAATTACTTGCTAACTTAACATAACTAGCCCAGATATCAGTCCTTAAAACACAGAGTTTTCTGCAAGTATTATGATAAAGAAATGGGAATTGAACAATCTTAGTAATCAAGGCTTTATGGTTATTTATAATGTATTTTATATATAGGGGAATACCTATTTTTAGCAAGAGCAATTCTGTATACTAGGTTGTGGGGGATAATGTAGACAGAAGCAATACTTTAGCAACTAATACTGTTAGTACAGTATATACTAATAAATCTTTCCTACAGGGTGCAGTTAAATTGTCCAACAAGGAGTTTTATTGTTGTTCACAAGGATTCTCTAAACCTCATTCAAAGGATCTGAAATTCTGTAAGACACATGCTTGTTCCTTAACTCTAATTTCCTTCAGTAGTTTTATAGATCCCCTGAGCCAGACAGAGAAGAAACAGCTGGTGCTCTGGAGAACTTTACAGTGCACATCTACAGTACCACAATAAATTAAAAAAAAGTTCTGCAGATACTGAACTTCTGCTTTTAATCTTAATATGTCATACCACTTATTCAAATAAATTTTACATTTTTATGCTCATTTATTAATCAGACAGATGCATAAGAAAACCTACCAACAACCTTGAGTACACAACAATAACAAACCCTAAACCCTCAGTGTAAAAGATAGGCTGTAATTCAGCCAACTTCAGAGAGGAATCAGCGCTTGGTTATACAGCTAACACTTTCCTTAAAGAGTACACTGCCTCATAAATTGCTGCATAAATACAAAATACAGACAGGCTTTATTTTATTTATTCTCTCCCACTTAAAGTTTTGCAGCTCAAGTCATAAATGTATTTGTTCAAAAAAGAGAAAATATACCAGGTTAGAAATGTATCAAATCTTATCATTCAAAGGAAAAAGCAAAACAAAACCACCCCAACCAATGTGCTTCCATTTAGTGACATTGAAAAGAAAAGCTGATAGAATAGAAAGATTAACTGAAAGGTTCTAGCAGCTTTATAAACCTGCTTACACAGGAACATCAAGTAGCTATTCTGATTAGGTGATGCAAATTACAGGTTTTCTATTAGCTATTTCTTTATTGTAAGAAGAATATAAGACTTCAGAAGACGACTGCAAGAAATATACTTTAATCACAACATCAAATTAAACAGCCTTCCATTTCCAGAGCAGGTCATAGCACTGTGAAATTCAGAATGTAGTTTGGACAAGGGTATCTTTTAGCATTTTTGACCAATCAGAAGAAATAAGCAGTTCCTATGTCTAATTCTAATTCTATGATTATTTATACTTCTGGTAGCAGAATAAAGATGCTGTAGAAAAACAATTTTGGAAAAGTATCTGTCTAAAATAATTTAAGTACACCAGCTGTTTATAGGATTTCATAGAGATAAAAAATAAGGGTCAAGGGTAAGACTCATTTTATGTAGTAGGTCTAAACAAATAGGTCGTGACATGGCCAACTTCTCCATAGTGGAGAAAAGCTATTTTAACACTTCTCTGTAAGCAGATATCCCTGCTGTTTCAGGATCTGTGATGAGGACTAGGAAGAATATGGTCCCTTATTTGTTAGGCAGGTGGCAACAGCAGGACTTTTGAGGACTCAGTCCTATTTGCAACTGACAGAGCAGATATATGCAAATAGGATAAAAGCAAAACAAAAGGTTAAGGGTAGCACACAACAACATAATCCAAGCGACAAATTAATAAAAGAAGAAATGTATACGTTTGCTCATGTAATTTTAGGGCCCCTCAAATGTTTGATGAATTTCATAGTTTCAAAAAATCAGAAAATTTAGAAAATTGTAAATTCTGATGAAAAGACAACCATAACTAATATACTACTAGCACTACTCCATTCTGAAGTCTCCAGCAGTCTCAAATATTCTGCATACTTATATGCAGAATAATTTTACTGAGCTCTGAGTTTGTAAGACAGCTCTTAAAAAAAATCCAACTTACCAAAAAAAACAGTCAAGCATCTTACCTGCTACTTCTCCTTCATTATAATATAGACTCATAGCCTGACAGCTGATCTTCATTTTCACTAGAGTAAAAATTCATTCTATTTTAAGTAAACATGGCTACTCTATTGGATGTATAGAGGAAGAAACTCTTGCAAACCCCTACTCAGCAGAAGTATCTAATAAAGATTAGACCTGTAGTGAAAATCAAAACAGTATTCTTAACATAAATTTGGAGATGAGTTAAAATATACTTTACCTCTCCTGACATGTCAGGTGCCATAGGAATGACTGGCCACAAAGAAGAGTAGATTCCAAAAAACACTACCCAAAGTGCTATGCTGCCCCAGATAGCTATATGGCTGAACTGTTAAAAAAGAGAGAGAGAAACAGACACAGACAAAGAATAATCATCACAGACATGTTACGACATAGGAAAAGATCTTTGCTGCTTAGTGTTTACTTTGAACTTTGATGTTTTGGGTGAAATTTCCATATTTAGCATTAATTTAATTCTGTTCCTTTAGCCTGATACTTGTTAAAGCAAGATGATACTTTCAGCAACAGCAATAATTGCTAGTGTGTTTTAAACCAATTTAAGTTCAATTACAATCAACTAACGGATATTTGATTCTTCTAATTTAGAGATTACTTTAGGCCTTATACCAAAGTCATCCTTTTCACTATTCACAGAATCACAGAATGCCTGGGGTTGGAAGAGACCTCTAGAGACCACCTGGTCCTACCCCGCTGCTCAAGCAGGAACACGCAGAGCACGAGCAATAGCCACCACGGAGAAGAGCCTGTCCCCATCCTCCCTACAATCACCCCTCAGGTACTTGAACACATTGATCAAATCTCCTCTCAGTCTTCTCTTCTCCAGACTAAGCAGGCCCAGCTCGCTTAGTCTGTCCTCATACAATAGATGCTCCAGTCCCTTAATCATCTTCATGGCCCTACGCTGGACCCTCTCTAGAAGCTCAATGTCCCTCTTGCACTGGGGAGCCCAGAACTGCACCCAGTACTCCAGGTGCAGCCTCACTTGAGCTGAGCAGAGGGGCAGGATCCCCTCCCTCGACCTGCTGCCAACGCTCCTCCTGATGCAGGCCACGAGGGCACAGTGCTGCCTCATGGTTAACCTGTTGTCAACCAGGACTCCCAAATCCCTCTCCGCAGAGCTGCTATTCAATGCTATATTTGGTCTTTCCACACAGCAATGTACTTAATAATTTACTTAGATATTGTGACTGGCAGACTTTAAAGACATAATATAATAAACAGGAACAAAATAATGATATTTTTATAGCACTTTTGAGAATATGATACGAAATATTTCCTTACCAAAGTCCAGTACGAGGTCTCTAATCCAGCCTTCAAACACACAGTAAGAACCACAAACTGGAAGAAGAAAAAAAAAAGAAAAAGAGAAAAAAATATATAGAGAAAATATTGTATTTAGAACATATGGTTTGATTAGTTTAGTTACATATTCAGCAGAATATAGAACACAAAGGTTAATTATTTTTGCTCATTATTTTCATTTTCAAGTGTTAATGTTAAAAGCCTAAGTAAGATCTATGTTCTGCGTACCAAACGCACAATGAATACATTTTGATTTTTTTTTCCCCTTTTTTTTTCTCTATATTAGTTTTTTTCTTATCTTTATTTATGGCACAATCTCTAAAAACATCACATCATTCTGAAACCGGCAGTAGTTGAAAGTTTATAGTCCTATAGCAGAGACTGGCTGATTTAGGAAAACGCTTATCTCCTTTCTTGTAAATTTACATAAACAATCAAGTTTTCCAATTACTAAAAAATAGTTCCTAGTTTTGTAAGTCAGGTTTTGTTCTGTTTGCAATCTGAAGAACATAAGAAAGACAAAATGGGCCACAAAGACCAAGCACCATCTATAATAGCTCTGTTTTAGTTTCAGACATCTATGGTTTAAGATCTAGCCTGCTGGCCAAGATGGGGGAGTTTGTCTGTGTTTGAACTTCAGCGAGTCTCAGACACTCAGAAGAAATTTCCTTCAGTTGGAAGGGATATATTTGACGTGTCCTTTATGTTTCGGGCATAGATGGATATAAATCTTCCTAGAAAGCTTTCACTCCAGCTGTAACAGTTTATGCTTTTAATTCTGAAATCTCCTGTTTCAACTAATGCTGCACTATTTAGGATGACAAATTACACCTCTACAGCTCCATTATCCAGAACATGTGTAAAATCTGATTAGCAGATAATTTAAGGTGCTTGATGAGTGTTTTAATTTACCTAGTCTAACCAGTGCTGTATTTGGCCAAGTGGAAAAATGTAGAATTATAGAGGAAAAAAAATATATCCCACTTCTCATATGCTACACTTGCTTGCTATTTTTGAGTCAGTCATTAGGAAAAAAAAAATCCAACCCACATTCTTTAGGATCAGAGTAAGAATTTTCATTGTATAGACAAAATACATACATAGCCCACATATGCACTCTGCTGCAGGTCTCTCTAAAAAGTTACAGATTGCATGAATATCTCATCTCTTTGCACCTTCACTGTTTCCCCTAAAAAAGTTGCCAGATATGCACAGCTGTTTCCTCAAGGATTTGTGTTTTATTGCCCCATTCTCTCCTTGTCCCAAACTAATGATAGCTCAACAGAATCCAGCCCAGGGAACACAAAATCAAATTGTTATTTCTGTATACACTGTTGAGCTGAAAAGACCTCTTAAGAATGGTCATACAAATATTTTCATGGGACTCTGTTGCTATTTGAAGTTTATGTTCAAAGAGGTAATTAATTCTAGGACATGATATGAATCAGCACACATTCCTGAGTTTGTTTGTGGATCTAAAGAACCTATATTAATTGCTGATTCATTTTTTAAATTTTTTTAAAATTATTTTTATAAGAGAGGGATTCATGGAACTTGATGCCTAGATTAACGATTTTTTTCAAAAGCCTCCTAAAATGGCACGTTGGATAGACAGTTCATTTGGCATACTGAAATGAAAGTATTCTGTTTGGCATAATTTATTGTGTTATGTATCATCTAAAACAGGTTGTTCAGTGACACAGGAATCCCTCTCTGATATTTCTAGGTTACTTCTGGTAAAATCTTTTCTTTTTATTCTTAATGGGCATGCTCCTGAGTGCAGAATTCCTAAATACAGATTAAAAGCAGAAGAAGAAAGGAAAGTTCCTTAACCTGTTACGATTTGGATTTTTCAAGACTATGACTATTTCAAGCATCAGTGCAGACATTTACATGCACATATTTTTTGAAAAGCAGACTCACGCAAGGAATTCCCATGCTTGAGTATGACCTTACATCTTAATTTTGCACATGCAACTGAGGTTATTCCATCCATTCTTAAGGCAGATCAGTTCATTGTACAGTGGACTGCACAACTGTATGTGACTACTGCTAACAAATATGCTGTGCTTTGCCTTTTATAATAGGCAAGGAAGGAAGCGCAAACAGGTTCCTCAGAGAATGTCCTAATGCAGAATTCTTCAATGTGGCCTGAAAGAACCTGCTCAGTGTCTTGGAAAAAGTGACAGAAGAACCATTTTATTTTCACTACTACAGCAGTAAAATAATAATAATAAAAAAGTACAAGAAGGCCTATGGATACTCTGCCCTTTATGCTCTCACAAAGCAGCAAAAAGAACAGACTATATGTTAGCTGACTAGAAACCACTATTTAAAATTATCTCTTAGGCAGCAGATGCCTTTAGTAGCTACACATGCCTACATTTTCAAATAATTACCATTTTTTCTAGAATACCTTTATTTCTTTCAGGTATGAGGCTTTACTTTTTCCTGATTGAATTAGGAACTAGATTTTGATACAGATTTATATTCACAGCATAGACCCCTTTTCTGGATGAACTTCTTTACTGTCTAGACCAAAAATAAAAAAATAAAGTTTATTTTCCAAGAACAGAAGAAAGGGATGGCAACTCTAATTTTACTTCTGAGAGGGATCTGAGGAAAGCTAAATCTGTCAGGTAAAACTTATATCCAACGAGTGCAAAACTTCTCCATTTCTTATTCTTAAGGCACTCTGCTGAATCAATGCTTCTACATATATAGCTATAAATAAAAACACATCTCTGCATAAAATGTAAAGACTGAGTCAATATAAACAAAAATAAATAATCAGCTAATAGAGCACTAGGTAACTATAGCAAAACTTACAGTGTAAACAGTGTTCCCCAGGAGCAGATAATCTGAAGTTCTACCATTGCCAAATACAGTGCCTGGAGAAGAGCATCAATAAAAACATTAAAAAATTTAAATATCCACAATGATAAAATATATAAGAACTTTATTTTTGATATTGGACATTTTGGGAGCTTTCTTCTGGATTGTTTACAATCCTCTCAAACATAAGTAGCAGCCAGTGAACTTGCGTTCACGTGCATTTCATGGAAAGCGAGGTTGTTGCCTACTTTGTTCGCCCATCAAAAGTTACTGAGTATAAAATACTCTGCAGAACAGTTTCTCTCTTGAGCTTTTCCCCGAGACCTTCTCACAATCTATTGTCAAACACCAGAACCTTCCTGAAGTTCCAAAACGTTAAGAGATGATCAGAATATCTCTGTGCCCCTTGTACTAGGGCGAATTATTATCAGGGGAACTGAGAGGACTACTACTTTTACAGAAGCTGGGTACACCCTTTCTGTATATTTAAACATTTTCTACAAACCGAAATTGAAACAAAATAAACCCCACCCCTATGACAGCCTCAATACACATAAACATTCCAATTAATTGGAAACACTGCCTTCGGCCTCCTCTAATTATTATGGCTTGCCTGAAAAGCCTCTAGTTTCCTTCTGCCTCTCTGGTGCACATAAAACAGGAACAAGAACGGTGACAGGACTGAGCTGTCTAAGATATCCTGGTTTCACTTGTCACAAAGCCAGTGATACAGGGGTTTACCAACGGGTCTGTACATCCCCAAAAGGAGAGAAGCTATAGGCACAGGCTATAAGGGCCTTGCAAAAACATGCAAGAGGCAGTAGTGACTGACTTAGCATTTCACAAGTATTCAACACAGTACATTATTATACAGAAGCAGGGTAATTAATCACCAGTCCTTTTTCCTTCCATATGGTTTCTATTTGCTTCAAGTATATTTATATAATTTCATACATATTACATTATATTTCTTGTATTTTTAAACATAATTTAAACATGCCACATTTAAAATAGATTGCATATTCCTCTCTAGCTCTAGAAATGATAACTTAAAATTTAATTCCACAAAACTGTTAGCATTTATCAAGAGTTCTTAAAGTAAATTTAGTATCTTTCAAAATTTTATATGTGTGTATATATATATATATACACATACGCACAGACACATATATATGCTTTATACACTTACCATGCTGGAGGGCTTTTAGTGGAAACCAAAAGAGAATGAATGAGTGGAAGAGGCCATTTAAACAATGAACCCAGAAAACCTAAGGGAAAACAAAACTCCATGAGAACCATTTGCAATAAACTAGCTCTGTGAACCCTGACCTTTCTTTTTATCTGTGGGTTAGATTCACAAAATGTGTTTCTGTCAAGCCACCACTGTGAGGTAATATAACTGACAGGCACTTTATGCCTCTTAGCGCTTCATGGGCCATTTTTGTTTGTTTGTTTTGAAAGAGGTGTAGAACTAGAGTTCTACACATAACTATCTATATATTTCTACATAGAAATAAACTTAAAAGGACAAACACATATACCTTCCTCAGGTTTCTTCTTACACGCTCCATTCTTTAAGGGC
This sequence comes from Tinamus guttatus, assembly GCF_000705375.1. The sequence goes on along the minus strand of NW_010581264.1, from coordinate 131,690 downwards.
ATAACTTCATTATATTTAATGTATAAATAATTCTGATTTCACTTTCAAGTACATACCCACTTAAAAGAAATACCATCTGAGAAGAACAGTATTAACTGTAAACATAGTCATCCTATTAATGCTTTACATGGTATATTGTATAAAGATAGAAAAAGACGTAATCAGAAATATGTAACTTGTGTCCTTTGGGATAGCAATCATGTTTTCTCATTAAAAACGCTTTTTACAAACACAGCTTTTATTGTAACTAGCTGACAAGTATTACAAGTTTTAAGGTGTTCAAACAATAGAAATTAAGTTGCCTGCCTCACGACATTTTCCACGACGTCTCAAAGCCTTTTGTTAGGATCATATAGCTACACCAGGTTGTAGATCCAATTTACACTCCAGTACTTTGCACATTTGAACTTGTGCTACTCATTAACCTTTGTCTCTCCTTCTTGCTGTGTCATTACCACAAGTTTTTATTTGACAGAAAGCACAGGTGGGTGCAAGAAAAATTAGTTCTACTTTTCCATTTTCCTAACCAATACTTATTGTGACATGTTAATCCTTTAACCTCTGTCATGACCTTGCAACCTTTGATCCTTTTTACCATAACAAACATCTGCATCAACATTCAGGGCAGCAATGTTTCCACTATTCAACCTCTATAGCTGGGAATTTTGTAGACAGTTACCCCATTTCAAGGATTATGTGGGAAGAGCCACAGAATTTCCACTGAAGACAAGAAGACATTTGTGCAATACTGGAAGTTTCGAGAGTTATCATTTTAAACATAACAATTCAGCTACTGTGATGCTTTTCACATATGTTGTTGTATTAAAACTACTGTAACGCAGAAGTGACTATATTAACAGATCATGAAAATTCTCGTATTTGTACAGCACTCACAGTGACACAAGAAGCTGGCTGGGACAGTGAGGGAAAAGGTGCAGGAGAAAAAAAATCTCATAGGCTTCAATGAACAAAGATGGTCTAGACAAATAATTCCATAAAAATACTTCAGTTCCGTAACAAAACTGGCACTTCGACATCCGCTACAAACCCTCACATGCTAATTCAATGGTAAATTGAATGTACCTCCAAGTTCGACATAAAATGAAATTACCTGAAACATCCCAACAATGTTTAGAAAAATCAAATCAGACCATAAAGAACTGTCTTACAAATGTCACCTACATACATAAAATTGCAGATTCAGAAAAGTTTCTTATTTGTTTTTAATAGGGATTATTCTATATCTATAAAAATTGTGTATATTTTATATATTAAGAAGTCCTACTTAGTTCTCCTATTTTTTTAGTTTTTGCAAGACAAATATTGCCAATTTCTATGAACAGTAGCCTCAGTTTTCTTTTGATTCATCCTCACACATTTTAAATATATCAAAGTATTTTTCCCTAAAATTCCAAATGAGATGATGAAATTGAAACTCAAAATTGACAAGGAGTAGTGCTACGTGCTTTCCTCTATAAATCTAATAACAGTTCTAATTGTCCCTTGCAATACTTCTCCACATGCTTTGATAATTCATTTCCATATAATAGTACAAATATATACAGCCTGATGACAGAGAACACTAATCCGTTTTGCCTGCAGAAGACGGTTTTATTAACAGCAGAGAAAAAAAAATGCTCATCTTTTTTCATATTGCTAAAAATGGAAAATATGATTTGTGCCATTCACAGACCATTGGACTACTACAGGAAACAGCAGCAACAAATGCCCACACCACTTTTAAATATGAGAATATGCAGGGCAAAAAAAATCAAAATGGTTACTATTTTGAATTACTATTGCTTTAATTATATTTTGACTTACTTTAGTATTAAAGTCCAGTGCATTTTGAGAAGTCTTGTACAACTCAGGATATTTCAGCATATTTTCTTTTCGGCAAGATCTCTCAAATATTCCAAGAGTTAATGGAGGCATTGCTGTAAACATCTAGTATATGTATTAAAAAAAAAAAAGCATATTGCAAAACTGGAAATGAGAGCACTTGCTTTAAAGCTTGCTTAAGAAACTTACATGAATGAGACAGAAACTGAAAGTAAACAAAGCATCTTACCACATTGTAAAGACCTATACACCATCTTTCAAAAAGAATTTGTCCAGAAAAACCGTTAACAAAAGCAAACCAGATCTGAAAAAGAAGAAATACATTAATCAAATGTCTTGATTTCTTGCAAGGTAAGATATAAGGTAAATATATTTTTCCTCTGCATCACTAAGAGGGGTATTCATAGGTCACATGTACAACACAGTTGGGAATACTCTGGTTGAGAGCTATATAAAAAATAATCCAAAAAGAGCCTATTTTCAGAAGACATGACGGAAAATGTCATCAAAAATGTGAGCAATTTTGTCCAAATATGAAAGCACTTCAAAGAGATAGCTGTTTTCAGAAGGAACTTGATGTTCTTCAATTATTCACAAATTATTTAGCTCATTACATTTGAACTGTATTTCAGTCTTAACGAAATATGAATTCTGAGAAAGACATAAGTTTCAGGAAAAAAAACTGTAGATTAAAAGCACTCATCTACTAATTAGTAGAATCCTCCCAAACTAATGGAATTCATGGAGTAAGCTGTAATTTTGAACTTGGGTCCTTTCTCTTACCTGAAACTCATGGGAAAACGAGGACTCACCAAAGTACTAATTCAATTACATTTGCACAATTAACAAAAACTACTTCAACTATAGAGCACTTTAGAAGGGTAGTTGAGAGCCTTTTTGGCATAAATATTACCAGTTTACTAAAAGATTTAAAAAATGGAACGAGAGGCACGATTCATCCACATTTTCTTATGTTTTTCAGTACATTATTCAGTGTGACAATACTTATTTAGGGCAACAAAAGTTATGACCACCTAAACAATATTCTACTCTAAGACACTTATTTTCCAGAAAACATTAAATAAAAACCCTTTTGGCAACATATAACAGCAGCAGTATCAAAAGGCAAATATGCACTTCCAGCTTAAAAGCTCTAATTCAGTTTAGATAATGGATAAGGTATAGGATGGCATTAAAGAAAAAAGAAATCCTGAAACACTGGTCAGGTGAATTTTCAGCTTTAGCTTTGCAGATACTTTGCTACAGTTCATGTTTCATTTATCTTCATTACAGAAGCATGAACTGCTATCATAATGCTACATTTATCTATATGCACTCAAGCTGCCTGGTCTGCAGATCACCAGATCCTATGAAAGAGCTCATGATATTTCAAATGTGAAGGAGTGTTGGAACATTTTTGTGAATATCTTGGTATGGAGAAAAATGAAATTAGATTTAAAATCCAGCGAAAACTTTAATGAAATGAAAAGTATATAGACTTTTTGAAGGCCATTTATTGCAGCAAGATTGCATGCAAAAGTATGAATGGTAGAACTTGCAATACTGGGACATCAGAGAATTTATTTAAATTTCTGTCCACCTTCTTAAACTTAACAGACTCACCAAAGTACTAATTCAATTACAATTCATTTACAATTACAATTCAATTACTTAACATTAACAGCTATACTTTTCACTATTATAACCCACTAGCCTACCAGTTGTAAGACTGTTAAGAGACAGAGTATCTAGAGAATCTTCGAGGTCTAAGCAGAAGCACAGGCTTTCTTTTGCTTGTAAGAAATCTTGGAAGAATTAACTGTATTCAAATGTTTTCAATAAGAACATCAGCAGTTTTAAAAAAATAGCAGCTAAGGAGAAAATAATATATATACATATATATATGTGTGAGCAAGGATAAATACAGCCCTCATCTCAAGCTGGAAAAAGTGAGAAGAGTAGATCACCTTTTAACCCCACTCTTAACCTCTGAACTCTAGAAAATTGCATCCTTAACCTTGATATAAAAACAGAAATATAAACTCTACAGAGCTTACTACAGTATTAATAGCAACAGGAAAGAGCTTCACAGTGGGAAACTGTCTTCATGGACAAATGTTTTTCATCCTGATTATGATAGGCAATGGAGGCTGCTGTAAAACACCTCTCTCTATAAAATATTAGTGTTCAGGGAATATGGTACATAATGATTTAGGAGCAAATTTAGGAAGCTTCTTAGGGAAGGCAGACCCTACTCAAAGTGCTCAAATTATTAATCCAGCATCTCAGCATAAAGGAAAGATGACAGGTGTCCTTGAGAAGTGAATCAGACTGTGTAAGTGAGGGAGAAATGAAGATGGAGACTATTTTATAGTCCAATAGAGTTTCCCAATGAAAATAAAGATTTAGATTCATAATCAGTGAAAAATGAGACAGGTTGTAAATGGGGATCCATACATTCCTAATTTTTCAAACTGTGTAACAAAAAGTTGAGCATGCTCACTATCACTTCTGATGTCCATGTTTTAAACTAAACTGAATTCAGCTTGCATACATTAAGCAAACTGATTATGTAGCATATGGACCTTCTGTGATTTAACTGTCCCCCTTCTTAGCATAAGTGACAGAACAACAAATCCTAAACTTTATGGCTCACTATTAATCTGAGTATTCCTAAGAAAGTCTCCTTAGGTTTGGATTTATGCATGTTAGGATCTGAATATGATTGTAAGGGTTCTCTAGTTTGTCATATCAGATGAATCAGGAATAAAATGATAAACTTCAGTTATAGACATGAGCAACAGGAAAAGTGTCAAACTTATTAGAAGAATGCAAACACTTGGGGAAAAAAGATACCATATGCAATTTTAGCTATGTAAAACTTGGGAGATAAAAAAAAAGAAACGAGATAGATGTAGGATTAGACAAAAGTAAAAAATATCGGGATTGGAGAGATAAATGTATATTTCAGTACATAATCTCAGGAAACTGGTCCCATACAATAAGTGAGGTCTATGTTTAGATATCTATTGAAATGAAGAGTGGAAAAAGCTTTTAGAGACCACGTCTAGTTTCTTATAAATAGGAGCTTAAACATACAGAAATTGCTGCTACAGAACTTTAACCTGTTCAGCACTAAGAAATCAATGGCCTTTATTTCATATCAAGGCACAAGTGCCTAGGAAAAAAGCTGTGCTTTACATTAAATGGCACCTATCCTATTACTTGTTTGATTAGTACTAAACAGACACTTACATGCAAAAATGCATATATTAAATGAAGATAGATAATTTCATTAGCCTTCGGCAAATAAAAGGATTTAAAGCAACTTCCAGGCAGACTTTTTGTGATGTTATTTTCTGAAGGTGGATTTCTGAAGGCCTTCTCCTGAGGTATGAGCACGTCTGCTGATCAAGCAGCAGCTTACAGATACTCACTGAGCCCGCTGCTCCCATGCCTCATCAGTACAAACCACTGAAAAGAAGTTTGAAACTGGCAGTTGTCCCTTCTAGAGACATTCAGTGATGAATATCTGCCCATTCATCCACAGTATTGACACGAGCTAATAACATGTGCAAAAGATTTTCTGAGCTGACAAGGGTTGGGTATATAGGAATTCAAGTAAAGTCATCTCGTCTTTCAGAGAAGGTATATATGATAAAATGCTTGTAGGTGCTATATATGAAATGTAATAATGCACATAAAAATAATGTCTTTGCCCTTCCATCTGCCTCTCTTTTGTATTTTTTAAATTACAAACTCTGTACCTTTTACCTTAAACTTTCTTGCACAAGAGAATACAAATAAGGAGATATTTATTCATGATTTAAGATTTAAATTCACAGACTGCACAGGTGACAGTAACATAAAACTAAGAAAAATAAGGCAATATGTCCTAAAGCTGAATTTTTTATTCTTTCCATAACTACAATATACTTAATACTATTTTAAATATTTATTTAGCTATTCATTTAAATGGTATTTAATACCATTTTGCTAAGAGGTTGAAGAACTTAAAAAATACTGATGAAGAGTTACAGCTAACAAATGCATCATGAATTCATGCTTGGTTTTGGAAATGCAGGATTTAAGACTACTGTCATTTTTAAACCAACTGAGGATTTCTAACAGAGCATTTCTTTGCATTGCTTCCTAGACAATAAACTTTTTGATATTACATTGAAATCTACTCACGTGCCTAAAAGCAGCATGGATTGCACATTAAAAAGTAAAAGGTGTAGTGCAGGGGTGTGATTGAGCACGTGCATGGAAAACACAAAATATTTCTTCCGAACAGCAACAGCCTAAACATGCAGTTCTGCAGTGGTCTGAAATGGGCATTCAGTTTGCAAACTGGACAGTTGCAGAGAGCAGTTCAACAAACTGCTTAAGCACATACATTTCTTGGCAAATTTAAGACTATTTACAGCTGTATCCCTTAGGTACTGTAACATGTTACAGATAAGTATTAATAAGCTAGTAGTATGATGCAATGCAAATATTCAGTACTAATGTAACACTCATATTCACTAGGTATTTGTACATGAGCAAAAGTAACAAAATCAGACTATAAGATTAATCAGCTTATTATACAGAAAGATTCAGGCCAATAAGCGTTTACTGTAAAGATCACATATATTAACCAAAAGCTCAAAATAAATGCTTAAAGCTTTCAAAAAGTAAAATTACCTCAATAATATAAAGGACTATATTCTTGTAGAAACAGTATAAGATGCATTTAGCTACTCTGTTATAGTTCCAGGCACCATGAACCAACAACAAGTTCTTCAAATACTTGAACTGCAAACAAGAGAAAGCACATGCTTAGAACACGGACGTATTGATATTACAAGTAATTTAATAGCAGATTAATGATTTACAGTGTTGTAATTTACCTGAGCAATTGAGTAATCTGAAGAATTAGCAGCCTGTAGACCTTCATTCCCACTAATACCAACACCAACATGTGCTGTTTGTATCATACTAACGTCATTTGCTCCATCACCAATGGCTAGAGTTACTACCTTAACTTGTTTTTTAACCATTTCTACAACTTCAGATTTTTGAAGTGGAGATACCCTAAATGGCAAAAGAAAGCAAAAGGTTTAATATAGGAATTTAAAATGAACGTACTTTTAAAACAAACTTTGTTCTGCTACAAGTTATTAAAAATAAGCCAATTAACATCCCAGTCGTTGACAACTTTTTGTTATTGCCCTTTAAGTTATATGAAAAAACACATTTCTTAGTAAGTTTAATGCAAATATTGAATTTAAGTAAGATGGGAGACACACATGTCAAACATCATCTTCATGCACAGGCCTGCTGTGATCTCGTAATAGGCCCCTAAAATGGAATAATGGATGAAATCCCACCCAGCAACGTGAGATTTTCCCTGTAGTGCCAAAGGTCAGTGCTTGGATGATAAAGGGATGCTCATACCATAACCTAGTTGTTTCAGGTTTGAAAAACAAATCCAGCACTATTACAGCACCCATGCAGCCACAGAGATTTCTTCTGATCGTGCTCTAGGTGTCCCTGCTTGAGCAGGGGTGGGACTAGATGATCACTAGAGGTCACTTCCAACCTTAACCATCCTGTGATCCTGCAAGTTCAAGGTCCCAAAGGACTACTCTCATGAGTAGGTGAGTTCTGAGAGACTTCAGGATACTTGAAAAATATACCATCAAAATTGATTCCTGAAGGGCAGGTTCTTTCCAGTTTGAAGAACTCCAGCTAAAAGAATTTTACCAAATCAAGTAAGTTAATGTAACAAAATCACTGTCCTATCTGATCCTTTTGATAGGATCTGAAAAGTGTGCTAATGATAGCAATAAAAAAAGCCCAAACACCTACAAAAGAAAAGAAAAATCTTTCCAACTATATACATTAGTCATATTATTAGTCAACAGAAACTCCTGGCATAATAGGATGCTCCTTTCTCCTCGCTGAACACTGTCATTACAGCCAAGGCTAAAGCATCTGCTTCTCTTGACATTGGCCGCTCTGGTAAGCTACAGTTCATTGCTCTTTATAGGAACTCAACTGCTTCTCTAGAGAAAAGGTTCTCTTCCCACCTTGACATATGAACTTTCTCATCACCATTCTTCCTCCTGGCCCACAAAAGGCCAAAACACAACAAAATCTCTTTCAAACTAAAAAATGAAAATAAGTTAAATTCTCCACATACAATTAAGTTTCTTGGTTTATGAACAATGATGCACCAATTACCTTAATGAAGCATTATTACCTAATTACAATTACCTTCATTAACAGCAATGTTTGGCCTTCACTTTCTAACTACCTGCAACCTCTACCATTGCTAATAGGACATACAACAACAAGCAATTACATGTCTGGTTGAAGCTAATGGTGATTCCAAACATCTTCCACTCTGCTTGTATGAAAAAAAAGAAAAAACAACTGGTTGATATTTTATTTGCTGAGAGATAACAAAATCCAATGTTCACAGGACAGACAGGCTATATGATTAGGGAAAAAGAAAAAAAAAAAGAAAACTTTCCTTAGAATTGACACTGAGACTGATGACTGATTTCTTTTTTATTTCTTTTAAAAAAAAATAGAAGCAAGAGAGCAGTGAAAAAGCTCAGAGAAAAAAAAGAGACTATAAAACCTCTGACATCACACTTCATTTTATTACCTCTCTTCTACTTCTTTTATTGACAAAATCCAAGTAACAAAGGTGTGAGAAAATCAAAACACGGAGAGCAGAAGGAGAAACAGTCTTGAAAATGGCTCTTATTTCTGAAAACCCACAATAGTTTTCCATGATAGGAAAACACTTCCCCACTAAAACAGAGGCTATTTAATCTTTCTAATCCAAGAATAATCATGACGACTCTGATATACACCACACCTATTGGTTTATGCCATTAGTCCATAACGCCAAAATAATTCTTTTCCTACGGAAATTAATGATACGTGATCTGATTCAGTTTGTCACAGAAGAAATACAAAGCAATAGTATGAAGCACATTGTTCATTAAAAAAAAAAAAGCTTTTTCTTTTTTTCCCCTAGTGAATGTGATTATTTTTCATTTTGTCTACCTTATGAAATTACAGAGAGAAAAAAAAAAGGTAGATGAAGTCAAAACACTGCATACGCTACTGAGTTAATGAGTTCCCAGTAATGGTGATGGGCTCTCTTTCCTTGGCCATAGTGACAGTGGGACAGTCTTGCTAAACAAAACTGGGAGCCTGGCATCTTCATGTCCTGGCATCTTCTAATTCCTCCTGGGACACATCCTTATACCTATAATCCAGTTTTCTAATCTTTCTCTCCATGTGCCGAGGACACTTACTCACAATCCACCTGACAGTGATGACTGTTCAGCTGAAAACATCCCCCAATGCCTATCCTGTGCCAACGAAGTAAAACTTCTTAAACTTCGACTGCAATCAGTCAAAAAGAGGTTAGGTAAAGTCTAACTGTATGATCCTCCAAAAGCAAAAAAAGAAAGAAATGAAAAATAATACAGACTTTGGATTGAAGGTCTCTATCTAGATACTTTATTCAGCAGCCTGTGCAATAAATCTTAAAAATTTTGAAAATAGTTCTGTACATTTTTATGCAGAAATTGAGTTGACAGCTCCTAGGCAAAGCCCTTTGAAAGAATTTCCATGGTCCAAGTATATTAAGAAGTTTTTCTATGATCAAAAGATTATATATGTTATATATCTTATTTGAACACTGCTTGATGAGATATCGAGACTAGCCACAGCCAGCTTTTACAGAAGATCCCTGACTTGAGAACTGAAATAATATATAAAAAACTAATATTCTGAGATTCCAAAAAAAAAAGTTCCAAAATGATGTTTCTCTCTGACACAATAGGATTTTTATAATTATGATGACGAAGGACTTCCTGTGTCTACCCAGCAATGAAAAAAAGTGGAAAGCTCATTTTAAAAATGGTTTTTTATCTATTTAACTTTCAAGGAACAATAGGTTATTTCCCTTTTGGACAATATTATTGGGGCAGTTGGAAGATGACACTTATTTTCAAGACCACATGAAAGCAAAATACATACTGGATACTGGATACCTTCAAATTTATAGTGAAAGCTAAAAAAAGTACCTTCCGTTCACTTTGGTCACACTAAGCTGTATGTTTTTTTACTACAGAATCATCAGTTTAACATTCTTTATACACATATTCCTTGGAAGCCAATATAGGGCTGGAATTCAGCTAGTCTAAGTCTTTAAGCCAAACATCTGCTTGGAATTAATAGCATATGCAGATTTTTTGAAGTGAAAAGTCTACTGAATGTTTGTCAGCTTCATCTGTGTTATGGCTACTCTTAGGAGGGGTTCACTGGCAATAAATGCTTCTGAACAAATGAATACAATCCGAAAACGTCAAAGAAAATGATGTAATTTGTAGTTATAGAACCAAGGAGTGCTTAAAAGTGTTTACTGCCTTTATTTGGATGGAAGAAGTCTGTATCTTGATTTTCTCAAGGGATAGTGTTTTCAGGCGGAAGTGATTTGCATTATTAACTAAAATTGTCTTTCTCTGTCTTTGACCAGGAGAAAAGATTAAAACATATATTAAAAATGATAAAATTTAAAGATGAAGAATTAACAGAAAAAAAAAACCTTTGGTATAATTTTGGCTTTTGAAAAGCAAGCGATACTTTTCAAAAATCCACATGTGCTAACATAAGGAGTGTTACAAGTAAATATTTTAGTTTTAAACCTGCAGCCAATTTTTAAAATATGTCAGAGCATATCCCTCAACAATTATTGAAACTGGCTGACCTAAATATATTTTGGAAATGTAGAAACGGCAGGCAGAATGTTACTAGAACAGAAACTCTGATTTTGTACTTTCTGTTGTTTAGCCACAGAAAACCTACCAATAAAACTATTTGTCCACATATCCTAAAATGGTTCCAGCTTAATAAAAGCTTGTACTGTTTCTTTATACAGCATGAAACGTAGCTCTGAGTTAAGAAAACCGAGGAGAGAAGCAGGGATTTCAAAACAGCAGCTCTCCACACATCCACTGCCTGTTACTTACTCTGCTGAGCAGAACTGGAACTGGCAGAATGCGCGCAGAGCTCCTGCTTGCCCCTGTGACTGTCCTAAGGTCTGATGTCACAACATGGAAGTGATTAAAACGGTGTTTATTCATCACACAAGTTCCAGTGTAAGATTTTAGCTGGAAAGAGACCTCCATGCTGGAGCATGGCCACAAAGCTAAACCTTAAAAATCAAGGCCAAAAACTGTTCTCCCCTCCTTTTGCAAGACAGAAAAATTTCCATTTTAATGTGCAGATCCATTTTGAACATATTACTTCTTCAGAAGGATGTTTTTACCTTAGTGAAACATTCTAAACTCTATACCTGAACTGAAAGTGAAAACTTTTTCTTTGTTGTTGTTTTAAAGGAAAAGCAGACAGTCTATTTATTTTCAAGTTCCCACACCTGCATGAAATGTCCCTTTACTTTCAGATACTGAAGTAATAGGCAAAGAGATACTTATATAATTTATTAAAGAAAATTTAAATTTGGTAAGAAACGGTGCTAAATTCTCTGAATTACTTTATTCTTGTACAAGATCCAGGCTGACTTTCCTTTTCATAGATTCTTCTTCTAAAGCAATTACAATCAGACCATGCGAAGAAAAGTGGAATTAGATGCAACATTATAAGATAAACATGCCTAAAAATTACAGTACGACAATAATTGTGAGAATTTGAGTCTATGATACTATTTATTATTGATAAACAGCAAGCTATGAAATAGAGTTTGAATGGCTTATATTTATTTTTCCAGGTCTAATATAGGAAACAACTTAGTAAACAAAATAGTAAAATTAACTCGAGAACATTAATTGGATATTCTTGCTACAGACTCCCTAGACACTAATGAAAATAACAGTCATTTCCACAGTTGTGGAATTTTTGAATGCTTTTCTAACAAGGGTGTCCTACTTGAGTTAATAATGACAAATCTTTATCATTATAAAACCATAAACAGTCACTCAGCAGAAGACCAAATTCAGTCATTGACTTTTGCTTTTTGACTGCTCAGTTACTTGGGTTTGGCAACTTGTTTAAACAACAGCAGGAGCAGTTCTTGTTTATCTAGCTAATAGTTCTGCAAATCCTTTTTCTTTTTCTTGCAATCAAGTGTATGTGATATGCTGCAGAGGAGATGTTTGCTGTTTCTATGTTTAGAGCCACATCAAAAATACAAATAAGCTATCAATTTTACAGTAATGACGTATTCTTTAAAATAAATCTGGAAGTATGAAAAGACCGGCAAAAAGACTAGAACTGTTTTCATATTTTGCATATTTGGAGTGCATGCATCCATTTTTTTTTTGATCTGGGAAAAGTTTCCTTTAAACACCTGATTGTTTTGTAAGAAGCCCAGAACAATAAAGAATAAATAAAGAAGCTATTTCCATCAACTTCAGGAAGGAAAAGTATCACTTAGAATGACATCTTTTACATTTTTTGTATTACTTATACAGTGTAATCCATGCTTTATAGAAAAGGCACAGACATAAATGCTTTCCTGAAGAGGGAGCTCTGCAAAAGACTCTGGAGATGCCAACACCTGCAGATAACTGTACTGCCAATTTAAGGTTTATATAAATGTCTGAGACTATCTTTGTTAGACAACAATTGATTTTTGTAGTATGTACAACCTGAATTATTTTGACAGGTACCCACCTGTTTCATTCTTCACTAGACAAATATTTCGCTTGAACATTTCAGAATTTTAACTAATATAGATTTTTTATTTCATGCTTGGAAGACATAGATGCATATACGTATTTGCCTACTTAGAATTAGAAAATATATTATTAAAACCTGTAGAGAAAGAAAAATGTAAGTCTTACCTGCAACAAATAACAGCTTTACATGACAAAGCCAAATCCAGGAAATACTGTCTCACTCCAAATGTCAAAGCATACTTCAGGGATTTACCATCAATGATAAGAGCAAAATCATTTTCCTTCCTTAAAGCATCACCAAGAGTACTGCAGTGATGGCTAAGAGTCTCTCTGGTTCCCTATTGCACATAAAATTGTAAGAGTTGATTATTTTTAATTCCTACTATTGCTATTTTTAAATCCAATAATATTTTCAATTTGATCAGAAACATCTGCCTTCACCTTTTTAAGGAAATTACCTTCTGATTATTCTATCAGATTTATCAAATATATAGTATCAAATAATAATATCATAAAAATATTTTCAATAGATGTGCTAGTAGAAACCACAGTATTGCTATAACACTCTAAAAAAAAAAAGAAAAAAAAGAAAAAAAGTTCAGAAGTCGTGGTACTTTTAATGCTCTCTAAATAGCAACAATAGCTGCCTAAATGACTGCTAACAGATGTTACTGAAGTATGTTTTTTACATACCTATCTGAGGGAAAATTCACATATAAATACCCAAAGAAATATTTTTGTTCATTGTTAGGATAAGCCAACATCAATCATATGCTATAGAAAAGACCGTATTTCATATTTTTTCAGCTGCAATGGAGAGTTTGAATCACACCTGCACAAATTGCTATTCTGTGATCCAGTGCTAAGAGCTTTTGATTATAGTCAGTGGCCAATACCTTCACTTTGATTTTATGCAGCAGGATTTTTTAATCAGCTTTGGAGAGGTCACTCATATCTAGCTAGTTACAGCAAAGTTCTACCATACAATGTCATGAGAAGAGCAGGAAGAACAAGTAACTGGTCATATTTCTTTTTCTGTAAATGGCATTTATACAGCTATAGCCATCCTTTTCTTCTGCAGTATTTTTCCTTCACATATCAGCACAGAGTAAGTCAAGTTTAACTTCGGAGTTTTCTACAGAAACTTTCTGTACAGGAAATATGTCAGTTGGAGAAAGGCTTTCCTTTTAAAGTTCATCTAAGGCTCCTTCAGAAAGTGGTTAACAGGAGCTCTATTTTTCTCTTCACAGAATTTCTTACAACTTACATTTCTGCATTTGCTTATTGCAAATTTATGCATTTGGTTATTTGCTCATGCATTTGCTTATCTAAAAAAAAAAATCCCCACAAAGACCTGTAGATTGGTGGTTTCAATCTTAATTTGTAGGTAAGTGTTCTGCTTACAATTTCAGTTGTTTCACCACATAATAACAATTTTTTATATATATATACTAAGAAGTCCCTAAGAAATAGCATTAGAAGAAACTTACAATTAGTTTGTGTTCTGTAAGCATGTGGAGTTTCTAGCTCTTTGCCTAGAAGATGGCACTACTACTAATTCTTGCATTTTGGAATTTGTTCCATTATTGTTCTGAAGTTACTTCAGTATTTGAAGTAGCTAAATAACACAATGTTTCATTTTGGATTGAAAGCTTCGTAGGTTTTACTTACATCCAGGGAGCCTTCATTTATAACAATTAGTCCCATGTTCTTTCTCAAAAGTTTACAGGAGTGACCTGTTTTAAAAAGAAAAGTTTTCAAAATCCGCTCAACAAAGTCTTTTACAATGTAACAAAGCATTTCTTTTCTACAAGAGAACTATGGGCAGAATTAAAAACAAACTGTCCTAACTGAAATGAATGATTAAAAAAATTATTGTATATCATTAAATTCCTATTTAAACTACTCTCTTGTGTGAGGGAGTGCCCATTCTGCATGCATGTGTGTAGGTCTAAGTGTTAGCAACTGGGTCAGATCACAAGTTCGAGGGTCCTTGTGTGCAACTGGCACAAGGTATATGAGTGAGAATGGTGCCATTGGTAGTACCACACTAGCTGGCATGTAGCTTAAGTGCCATAGGAGAGAGGCATCTGAGTGTGTATCCTTAAGTGAGATGACAGGGAGTTGGCTACAGGGGAGATGAGAAGAGACCCTGCCACCTGGGCCAGCTCCTGGATGGACCACGCATTCAAGGGCAGCTACAGGAGGGATCACAGTATGGGTGGGCAGGCACGTCCACGCGTTGTATGTGAGGGGGTCTACACCAGCAGCAGGAGTGGGGCTGTGGGCCTCCTCGGGAGCTCCATGTCCAGATACCAGCAACCGGGGAGACTGGGGATCCTTGGCCAGGTACCAGGTAGAGTGAGTGTATTAGCCCAGCTCCTGGGTCAATGTACATGTATGTGTATGTTCCACTGATGGATCCTCCTCCAGATCCGCCAGAAAGGAAAACAGGACAAGGCCACTGGTGCTATGTGTGTCTGAGCAAGTGCTGAGCACACTTGACTGCACTGCCCTGTGGAGGCTGGCTGTGCACATATGTAAATATTCATAGTATATGTGTGGCTGTGTGTTTTTTGGCCAGGAATACATTCTCAGCCTTGCTACGTGAAGGCATGGAGCTGCAGCATCCTTGTGTCTGCCAGGCTCCTGCATTTGCCTCCTCCAAACAGTATGGCACATACTAATAAAGCAGAGGGCCTAGACAGCTAAATATTCACTGCTACTCCTAATAAACTGAAGATAATGCTATTATATACATTACCTTAACCATAAAGTCACTAAGAAAATTAACTGCGTTGTGTGCAGACAGAAATTTCCTTAAGATTAAAAAGTAATAATAACAACAACAACAATAATAAAGAGATTTGTATTACCAAAAAGTCTCAGAGCACTGATTTAGATTGGTGTATAAGTGTTGATATTCCCTTATGAAAATAATCTTAAATTTCACATTCTGTCTTCCCATGTTACTATTTAACTAACTCAAATGGTAATACAGCTATATGTTGTCAGGATTTCTTTTTTTTGTGTGTGAACAAAAAGAAACCTCTCATTGATGATAAAGTTTATAACACTTTAATGTACAACTTGCATTCTTTGCTTAGCTTTAGTTGACATTATGATCCCTGAATAATGTCTTTTCTGAAAGGAAAAAAAACACAAAAAGAAAACTAAGAATACTTAAGATTTTCTTAACATTATTCCCTCTCACTGCCTAAAAACAATGTATTCTTCATGATTTTAGATGCAACAAAAAGCACAAAGGCCTTTTTTTTCTTTCCTCTCTGAGATAATGTGAACTTTTGTGCTGTTACTGTTGTAATGGAGGAATAATGAAGTTAATATTTAAATTATAAAATGACATTTAATAGTATTATTTTTACAACATACCAATGAGTTTGGACAACAGTTTTATTCTAACAAGATCTATAATCAGGCAAGAAAACTGTAAAAAAAAAAAAAAAAAAAAGGCAAATTTAATACCAATGTTAATAGCAGTCTCTTGCTTGTCCCCAGTAAGTATCCAAATTTTGATGTCTGCTTTCATGAGCGTCTCTATAGTTTCAGGCACTTTGTCCTGTAGTTTATCTTCAATCGCTGTTGCTCCAAGCAGCTGAAGATTCTGTGAACACAGAGTATACATGACATTTTTTAGTTTAAATTCAGTTTTACTCCTAGTGCTTTGCTGGCTTTTACTTTTTAAACTTTTCATATTTATTATCAGTCTAGATAATTCTAGACTCTAGAAATTCATGAATCAGACTTGGTATCAAATAATGAAGATCTTACAGGCTATTCTCATGAGCTTTCTTTTAAATATCTATTTGGTTTGATAAACTATACAGCAGGAACACTACAACCTCACCAAATTATTCACCAGATCAATGGCTTCTTTGGAAATAGCTACCTTTTCTTGAGAGGAAACTTCCTGATTTGAAGAAGTATACTAAGAAGTATATTAATTACAGTCTCTCTCACTTGTAATAACTTCTTTTCACCTTTTAAAAACTGTTCTTTTACCTTAGAGATTATCAGTTTGATTATGTTTGGTTTTAGCTTCCCATACATCAAGCCTACACAGTTTTTCTGAACACAGTCATTTTAATATTTCACATTTCTATTAACTTTAAAACTGTCTAACTCCTAACGCAGCACTGTAAAGCTAACTGTGTGCAATGCCTCTAGCTGTATGGCCTGAATACTACAATGCTGAAGGAGTACTAATACTAGCAGTAAATTTTGTCAATACAAATATATGGCTAGCAAGGTAGCCATGCCATTAACAAAGGTATGTAGTTTCTCATCTTATTTCTGTCTGGATAGATTACACATTTAGTAGGAAGCCTGCTCCCCAGCCCCTAGAAGGGGTACATACTTTTTCAATTAGCTCATAGCTCTCCTCAAGTTTGAGCGCTCTGTTCTGTATAGCTGTGGAAGCCCGGTGATAGACATTTAACCACTCTCGATAGTCACTTTCTGAAATTTCAGCCACAGCAAAACACAGAGTTCGTAAACCTAAGGCAAAAAGAGATACAAACATGATTCAATATTTGTCAGCCTCTTTCTTAATACGCTTGCAACAAGCAACTACTAAATACTATTTGTTCTGTATTTATTCTATTTATTCTTTATTTTGTGTATGCTTATGCCTGATTTTCAAGTTACAGTTTCATGCCCTGAAGAACTTTGTTTCACGTATATAAAGGAAAAAATGTAATAAAATTTTCGCAACAGTTTGTCAATGTAGATGAATGTAATACAGGTGATGCACTTAAGGGGAGGAAAAAAGGAATTTTGTATAATTTTAAAATTATCTCAAACTGTAAACTATGCAAATATGAAGATGATAAAGAGCTCAGTGTGTATGCAATATCAGCGTTTTTTAATCTTTACTTATTTTTTTTTTAATTCAGAGCGTAATTTTTTTTTAGTTTTAATTTTAAGAAAATTCTTTTTATTTTAACTGAAAAAACTTCCAAAATAAAAAATGGAAAACAAAGTATCTGCCTGCTTTAATAACAACACAGAAAAATAAATAAACTTGCTCTATTTATCCAAGTAACATTTATCCAAGTAACAAGTAGCATTAACATTCGAGCTTAATAAATGCTTAAATATAGATGCCAGCCATGCTAACCACTTCATTTTTGAACAACACATCAAGAACATGCAGCAAATGCCAAGGACATACTGTACTGCCACATAAAAGGATACACAGCAGAAACTCTGAAACATCATCAGCTGCAATTTAAATCTGATGCAGAAATAAATACCAATTTCTTTAATCGATTCCAGAGAGAGATGGACTTGAAAAATTTTTAAGATTGAATTTAATGCTTTTGAAGGGTTAGCAAGTGACTCTTTTGAAGAATAAACCTTTTTATCTGATGAGGAGAAAAGTACAGAAAGCACTTGAACAAACTTCTCAACACTAATATATACATACACTGGTTATAAGATAGAGTAGAAATCTTCACTTTTTTATGTTGATTCAGTCCAGCCTGAGCTTAGAAAATACAGTATTGGCTATATCACTGATTTAATGAGAATAGTAATTAAGAACTGGATTGAAAATCTTGTACCAATTCACACAGAGTAACAGATACTAATCTACTTTTGCCTTTTCTTCAGCCACATATCTAGTCTGTAACCCAAAATAAATATTATCTTTTCTTTGATTGATCCTGGTCAGGCCTTTAAAACCTGAAACTGTCCAATCAGTTCAGATAACTAGATTCTTGAGTCCAAAAAACATATCTGAGGCTTCACGCTGCTGTGCTATCAGTCAAACCCATTTGCTTTTAGTTCTGCTTATAGTTTCTTCTCCAAGAAATTTATTATAACTTTGATATTCTGTAAGATTAAATGAGACTAAGCAAATGTTTCTGCAGAGATCTTGATTTGGTCAGACCACAGATCTCAGTTATCAAAAGGTAAGGATCCTATTTTAGGAGGAAATGCATCCTTTATCATTAAAAGCAAAAAAAAGTTAAAAGTTAAATTTTAAGTGTAAGGTTATTTCTGAATACACATCAATGGTATTTGTAACATCCTAATAACAGTGTGTTAAAAAATTGAACAGGTAAAAAGATCTCGTAACTATCATTAATGCTGCTTCCAACTATTCCCTCCATCATTTAGAACTTTATGGTACTTCACAGTACCCCTCTCCAATCCTTGCCATGCCCCCTTATCACACGTGAAGGAAGATGTTAAGAACAGAGCTGCAAGAGCTGTGTTGCACAGAAACCCTCCTAGAGTTACACCTGCCCTTTGGCCGTTTCCTTCTGTGCAACATCCCTTCTTGCATGAGGGAGATGAAAGCCACCAGGGAAAGTGAAATCTTCACATAATCAAAGAACTGTGCAATGTATTTACTCTTTGAAAAAAATACCAAAAAAAAAAAAAACCACCTCTGCTTTTTTCGGATATGAAGTTATTACTCAGACTTCTTGGGAAAAGAACAGCAGTTTTAGGAAAGCATTACTAAAACATTGTAAGTTTCAGACTTACTGCAAATAAGACATTACAACAATATAAAACCACAAAAATAAAAAGTTAAATAAAAATTTCAGATTTATACTGAATAATATTACTCACCTTCTGTAGCAAACTGCTCTAGATGTTTTAAGGTGATTTCTTTGTATTTTGAACTCTCAGCAAGACGGTCATAAATTACAGTATCCTATAACACAAATAAAATGAACTTGAAACAATTTACTAGAGCAAATGAGTTCTGTTGGGCTGACAATGCAAATTATCCAGGAAAAATGGCAGAAAAATATGCGGCATTGTATTGATTTATTTTGTTACCAAAAAAGAGTAGAAGTGAGTTTCTTTCAGGGGAAGGAAAGAGCATTCTAAGCCCTCACATCATACAAATTTACAATTTCTGCTAACAGGCTTTTTTTTTTTCTTTTTTTTCCTCCTACAGTTGTTGCAATTATTTCTTATTATATCGAAGAGCATTCGTTCTTTCTTTGCCTTGCCATGTGAATTTTTTTGTTTCCTAAAATGTTATTTTTCTCTTTACTACTAAGGCAACAAGTTAAAGATTTTTGTGGCCAGCTTGCATATACAGAATACTAATAATGACTTTTTTGATATTTACAATCATCTTCAGTTTTTAATATCACCCAAGAATTGGATCACCCTACCCCCCAAACTTGAGCTTAGATACGGAACAAGAACGAATGAGCAATTCTACCACTCCTAGATACACTGTGATCAAAATATCTTCTTCCCACAGATCCTTTTTGTATCCAGAAAAAGTTCTGGCATAACAGCAACGGTAAATCACAATTCCCATCTAGTCATTTGTGCAAGATTACTATTCCCATCTAGTCATTTCTGTCCAGCTGCTTGGGCAAACAAATAATCAATTAACCTAATCCTTCAACTATTTTATTGAAGTACAAAAGAAAACAACTAGTAGTAAGTACAGAGGTGCTTGTTAAAGTACAAAGAATAGGTCTGACTTACTTGAATGGCAGTGGGTAAAAAATGGCATAAACAACTACATAATAAAATCAAGTAAATCAAAAAGGCATTTCCTTCTCTCCATTTCAATGTTAGGACTACAGCTATAATAAATTTTGCTTTTGTATCTATGTCAGTAGCATACATACATTGATACAATGAAAATACAATAAAACTTACAGCTCCTTTGCAGTACAGTCTTAACTTTCCTGTTGGGGTGCGAACTATCACTGACATTCTCTTCCTAGTGCTGAAAGAGAAATAAGTGCCCCTTTATGTGTATATAGTTCATAAATATTTATATTTGCAAGCATTTTTATCTTGGAATATTGATTTGTATGTCAAAGCAATAAATCAGACATATATATTCTGAAGGATGTTCTTTAGGTGACTGGGATGGAAAACGGTTTTAGTGTCAAATATTTAGAATTAATGTAGTGACTGCTTGTAGGCATTTTTCCTCTGAAAGTGTATTTCAGAACCTTCATCTAAACACTGTCCACTGTTCCTGAAAAAAAAAACATTTCAAATGTTCCTAACTGAGATCACAAATAGTTAATTCATTTCTTTCTCCGTTTCACCTCTAGTCTAAGAAATCTCAGATAAGCCGAATTCCCAAACCTTTGGACAGTGCTCCGTTGGAGATCTGCTATGAGACCAGAAGAGAAATTCAGATGGTCTAAATTGCACATATACTCTCTGAACAAAAGCAAGCCTAAGATAAATCCTCTTTAATTTCTGGCATAATGATATAGTCTGTAACTACTACCATTTTAATACACTAATACACTCACCTGGAAAGTTCCTTTTAATTATGGAGGAAATGTAGTTTATACAAATCCTAAATAAATGTAATTATATACACACACATACGCGTCGTTAACAGGTAAATCCTCAACAACTTTGCAATGCCAGAAGACTGCAAATGCAAAGACTGAAAATTGAGCTATGAAGGTAGGTAATAAATCTCAACTGACAAATACATTTCTGCAGTAAAACTACAATAAAGCTAGTGAGCAATACTTACTGCCTGGACTAACTTTTTATTAGTCATGTCACTGCAATGTCAGTTTTATTTCTCTTACTTGATGAAATATCACAATATCACAAAATAACACTACTACAAACAACTAGAAAACTTTCAAGTATGATATCCTTTTGCTTTGTATTTTTCTTCACCATAGGAGGCAGAATAGCTGGTAACTCTCATGGAATTGTTGCTAGATTAAAGATGGACAGAAGGGGAAGATGTTTTCTTCTTCCATGAAATTTGCCACCTCCGAAGTTTGGGAGTTCAAAAGTAGCAGACTTGAAAGTAACAGGGCCAGCCAGGAGCTATCTCAGATTTAAGTTGACGATTTCTTCATTACTGCAACAATTCAACCACGGAAAACAAATGCTACTAAAGAGACTTTGGCACCTCTTCTGTCAGCCCCTCTAGCTGTTCTTCTGCATTTAGAAGTGTCAACCTTTTGTTAGAGAATATGATCAGTTCTGGACCTCACTGAATGATGAAAAGGAGGTAGGACCTCAAACGCTCTAGACGGAGGCCTAGTGTGGGTTTGGTACAACAACAAAGGCAATGTGTATTATTTGAAGGACAGATCAGATGGGGGACTAGTCAAACCACTGCTTCATTTCATGTGTCCACATGCTGCAGATAGTCTTTTGACAAGAAGGTTTAGACAAGAAAAATTGTAGGAACCTTTTGCTACAATGTGGAGCGATTTTCCAGTAAGGGAGATGAAGATCAGCCAGTTGATGAAGATCAATCAATAGATAGTTTGTATTCGCAGATATTGGGATATTATTACTATGTCTACACTCAATACTTGTTAGTGAAATTTATTCTGATGCTAAAAATTCAGCTCATTCTTCTAACAGGACAGGTAGCTACAATCACAATCTTGGTAGCACTTCTGAAAATGACACATGTTCATGCAAGCACCGATACACAAACTGCGACTGACTGTGGAAGTCAAGTCACCAGAACTTTAATGTTGAATGCATCATTCAGGCTTTAAGGATGAATGTATCTCATGCTTATTAAAACAAGGAATTGCATGCTTAAAAAATGCTTATCCCTGTAACTGTTTATACTTGATCCAGGTGAAAATGTATTTGGCAGAGAGATAACCATAAGCATGAAGCCTCCGCTTAAGATGTCACCACTGACATGGTGCCTTCCCTTCTTACCCCCCGTAGGTACATAGCTGTATCTACAGAGATATCAGCTCCCCAGAGATAGCTGGACAGCAGAAGCTCTCAGCTACTCCCCACTTCCTTGAGCTTAAGGTACCACAACAGTTATGCCATCTGGGCTAAGTTTCTACTTGGAGCAAACTCAAGAAGACACCTCTTGCTCCACAGAGATGAAAACTACTTTTTAGGAGTAACTATCGACTAACTGCTTTAGGATTATCAGTTGCGTTCACTATGCTTGTACACCAGTAGGACAGAAAGCTACTTCCTTGCCTATAAGAAAAGCATATCACTACCATATTGTATAATGAAAACTACTTATCACAGGCACATGTCATGATCTTTGTATAGAAACAATACCATAACACACAGCTTTATCAAGCATTTCTACATGTTTTACTTCTGTGACATTTTTCCAAAAACCTCCTATAAAAAAGCAGACACTGCTGCGGTCTATTTGCAGTCTTATTTGGCTCATGCTGGAATCAAAATTAGTTTGCATTTCTTTTTCCAGGAAAAACAACTTACAACACCTGGAAACCCTTCAGTTAGGTGTCTTAACTGTTATAAATTACTTGTCTGCAGGTACACTCTCCTGGCCATTCAGATGGTGTTAAGTTTTGGAGACAGAATTTCTTCCGCTGTGGAACAAGAGTGACCTCTAGTGCCTTCAACAAGTCATTTCCAAGTAAGGCAATCGAATACAAAGAGTAAGTGAAAAACAGCTAAAAAATCTGAATGCTAAATGAAGTTGAATGATGGTATCTGCTGAGAATCTTAATCCTCCAAGGGCTAAGATTCACAAGTAATTCTTTTTTCACTAGAAAGTATCAGTGTTGAAATCAGTATTTGTCTGAAGCTTTCTCCCCTAAAAAATATCACTTTCCTATTTAATTCCCATGGTGCTAGTGCTTTTGGAATTAATTTTAAAAGTTCCCTTCCCTATACTGTCTTCTCATGCTTAAAAAAAAATCAGCACAATTTTTTGACTCTCTGAGCAAAAGTGAAAATAAGAAACATTAGCCAAAAAGGAGATGACAGAAAAACTACACGCTTCTGAAAATAATGTTACAATAAAAAGCAGAATACAATCTCACTCCTGTGCATTGCTTTGTCTATAGCACGGTGATATAATCTAAAGTGATAAAAGCTTTGTAAAAGTATAAAACTTTAAACATGATTTTTCTGTATGAGCATTACAAATGCAAACTTTTTTTTATCCATAAGAGAAAAGACGTTACGTGTTCAACATGCCTTTTACCTGGTGAATTCCAGAACATTCAGTAATTCATATCGTTCTTCCTGTCCCAACTGAAAAAAGTAATAAAAATTAGAAAAAAAGGAGATAGGCATTAATGTAAAAGGATTTTCTATAGTAAAGGATTCACAAAGAAACAAACTGCACTTTAAAAGGCATGTGGCAAGATGGAGTTATTTAGAAAATATTTAATATGGCAAGAGAAAATGCCTGCAAATTATATTTTCATTCTAATGTACTTACAGACTCTATGATTACTGAGTCAGGTGTCCTTCCAGTGAATACGAAACGAAGATTCCTGGCTGCTCTGACCAATGCTCCTTCATCTGCAACAAATCAATTAGTGCTTAAACTTGTTATTTATCCCCAAGACTCAATGGGCACAGTGCAAGATTTTCTATTTTTGGTTTCCTTTTTCCTTGTTAGATTTGCAAAATTAGAGCTGATGACAGAACAGAAAGAACTCTTTTTCTTGTTAAAGCTGTGCTGAATTGTGTTTGCATTTCAGAAAATACTATGTTCAAAAGAAACTGCTTCTCAATCCAGTAAGTACAACCTCTTTAAAGTTTAAGTTGCAGTCTAGTGATTTGCAGACATGATGATACTGCTTCATCAAGGGAGGCCTCCTTCCTGCTTGCTTTCTGGGAGTTAGATGTTTGGATGCTCTCTGAATAAACTTTGCTTACAGAGCAAAACTCCCACTTTTGGACAAGTGCCTTTTTCAGCAGAGCATTAAACAAGAAGGTAAGCACCTTGTCTGAATTGTTTTAGAAGACAAGAGTGGTAAGTCATTCTTGTAAATAACGGTTAAATTTAGTGCCTACTTCCAGAAAAGGTTTCAAACTGTGACTCAGTCTCCCACAGGCATCAGTTCTCCCCAGATGGCTCAAGATATAAAAGCTAAATTAGTTCCCTATGCCCAACAAAAGGCAGCTTTGGTCTCACTAATTATAATTTTATTTATTTATTATGGTTCTACCTCAGTCCTGACTTTTAATTCTTGTAGAACAGAATTTGCAGGTAAATGGCTACCTGGGAGTTGGAACAACATAACTGTGCTTCATGCCACTTCTCTTATCATAGATTGTCATACTACATTAGCTTAGGTCATATTTTAATCATTTTGCCTTGGTTTATCAGGCCCTGAATTCAAAATTGTCTATGCAACAGAACAGGACTGAATCAGACCTTTTGTATTCTCATCTTTATCTTTTTTTTTTTTTTTTTCTTTTTGCTCTGGTAGAGCTTATCAAAACTTCTATCCCTTTAAAATCTTTTATTTTTCTCATTTTTGATTTAAATAGTGTTTGTTATAATTCGATAGCACTGTTATTGCATATGCAACAGGAACAAAAGCAAGGACATCATTTTGCCTCCTCAGTTTCCTTCATATCTATTTGCATTTGAGTAGTTCACTCAGAATTCAGGAGTCATAGGATGACAACTTAGTAATACTGCACTTATCAATCACAATTTGCCATTATGTCATACACAGGAAAGCCATATATATTTACAAAAGTAAATTAAGCAAGAAAAAAGCCATTTTTTTGACAAATTGCTTTTAGCTGATGCCACTTCTCCTGGGGGGTTCTGTGTTCTTTTTTTTTATTTATTTAAGCAGATACCTCAATATCAGTAATACATTTAAAATACAATTTTCTTCTTGAATAGATGGACCCTTCTGTTATATGTTCACTCCATTATTTGACTCTCACCTGGAGATGCTGCTTGATATATAATCTTATCACCTTCTCTTTCTGGAACAGCTGTGTGACACACTGCCATCATTGTCAAAAACTCACATATTATAGGTGCAGTTGGCTAAAGAAAAAATAGTGTCAGAAAAGTGGTAAATCACTTCAACAACATAAGCAACTGAAGTGTAATATACATACGGACAAATAAGTCAAGAAAAATCTAACGTTTTTTTAAATCAATAATTAAATAAAACAGACATCTTTTATCTTCCAGTTTCAGCACGCAGAATAACTTCTTGTTTCTACTTCAATATAGACTATACAGACATTATTTAGTGTCACTTCCTATCATAACCATCAAAAGGAAATAACCGAAACTGTAAAATAATTCAAATAAGCATTTTACAGGAAAGGTAAACCTGAATCCTATACTGAAAGAGATTTACTTTAAAATGATTTCATAACTGATTTTATTATTTATTAAAGTCTCTTTGACTATGTCTTTTTTAATTAAAATACTCACTTTGTATTTTTTTTTTCTAATATTGTATTTGACAACTTTTAAGAACCTTTAGAAGATGTAGCAACCAAACTCTAAACTTAAGAGAAAATACCGTCTGGTCAGGTAAACAGAATTTGAAAAAAAAAAAAAAAGAATTTAAAATGGTTTAACCAAGGGAGTAAGGGGGAAAAAATATATCTACTCAAAACAGTTGACATTTGTTGCCAATACAAATAAAATGCTTATTACATCTGAAGTGTGGTTCACTTCATATATCTGCTTAGTATAACCGAATTTGGCAAAACAAAGGAACTAATTCCTGAACATTCCTTCAAAACAAAACAAACAAAAACAGCATTTTCTCTAAATAAGATTAAAGAGCTGCCACCTCAAACTGAGACTCTCTGTAGAATATTTTGACTATTTCGATTAGTTGTACACTAAGAATAACAAAAAAAATACTCTATAAAATATAATAATCTTGGAAAGACCTAACAATTCCAGAGTATAAGAACAGTGAATGGGTGAACTTTTATAACTTGGATCAAGACAAAGCTCTTTATAATCAAACATGGGATCAGGTACCTTTCATCTTCAAATGAGAGCCCCAAATTCTCTACCAAATGATTAAAAAATTCAGTTACATTTTTTTTTGAAAACATTTCAGAACACTTTAAAATTTATAAAAACACCTTTTTTTTTTCTTAAAGACCTCAAAACACCTTGCTTATTTTATATAGATTTAATGCATATTTATAGTGATTTAATACACCTGTAAAGAAACATTCAAGATTCAATATTCCCTCAAGTCACCTGCACACCTAGGATTCTATAAACAACAGTAGTCATAGGAAAGCTTTTTCAAACTCTTTTAAACAGCCTACACTACCAGCACCTAAAGTGGCCTGTGTATTTCTGCATAAGAGATGCCTCTGCCACATTTGTGGGAAGAAAATGCTTCACTATTTGCCAGCTACCCTTATATTACCCTTAGGGGAAGACAAACATTAAGCAAAAATGGTAACCTATTTCTACTTTTCACATATAGAGACTGAACAATTTAAGGATTCCAGACAGGTGTTCTTTGTTAGCTAAAAACATTTCTTGTACAAATGACAAAGTGTTAATGATTGGACTGTTTCATAATCAAATTACAAACTAAACCATTAACCTACTGTGAAATGTACTGTTTCTCTGCAGCAAATATCAGGACTCTATAATATCTGTTTAGTCCAATTATCTGATTTGATCTAACTTCAAGCAAAGACATATACAAAAGAGATGTATATGGTTAATTCCTTGCTCTTAACCAAGCCTGCACAGAAATACTCAATCATGTCAAGATGGTAAGTTGACAGGACAGACCCTGCAAGCTTTGATGGAGAGCATGACAAACATAGGAGCAGCATGATTTAGGATGAAACAGGGGTAAAATACCCAAATAGCTAAATAATCCACAGTGTAAGACCACTATATTTCAGTCTGAAATTCCCTCGAAAAGAAGGTTCTTTGCAAGTTAATGCTGAACATTAGTTCTAGATGGATCTAGTTAAGTTACACACATTCACAGTGAACAATTAAAAATGTACTCAGGATTATGCATAGGTTTTGTGCAAGTACTTAATTTACTTTCTTCAAATAAAATAATCTTTTGATTTACTGAAAGCCAAGGTTTGATTTCACAAAACAGCAGTAATTGTTTCTGTATCACTTACATGATTGCTTTGAAGATTCTCCAGTAATGATGAGTCACTAAATGTTTTTTCTTCTCCATTTTGTGAGCCTTGCCTAGAAATAATTAAGAAGAGCGAACACCATTAGCAAGCTCTTAATAATCTGTAGATCATCTACACAACTGTGCCATGGTCAAACATTTTAGCTCTGTAGGGGCTGCAGCATAGTGCTGCGACTGCAATTGCACATGATAAGAAACTGAAATGAACAGGTGCTTGTTACATATCTAACAACATTTATCTAGCTTTGACAAGTTTGATTTACATAAATACCCCTAAATGCAGGGAAGTCTTTCTTTTGATTCCAGATAACATAGGATGAAGTGAAAATCTACTAACGTACACAACTGGTCATTACTGATGGCACAAAGAAGATATGACTTAGGAAATAACATTTGAGAAATTAGCAGCTTCCAAAACAGGTTTGCAAACATTTACAGAAAAGCTGGGAGTTAAAATAAACTGAGATGGTATATCAGGGAAGTCTGAAAGGAGATTCTTTGCCCATTAACAAAAAGGAACCTAGTAAATTGATGCATAAAGATGGAGCAACAGTGGTGAAGCAAAAGGGACTAAAGAGAGACAAGGCGGGGAGAGTTCCGGAGAACGAAAGATCACACAAACATCTCCCATGTTGCTCAAGGCTTCTGGTTGAAGCTAAGGACTCCAAAAACTAAATACTTCTGGGCCTGTTTACATCCTGGTGCAGACTTGCTACTGCCAGTGAGTGCTGAACATCAAGACAAGGCACCTGAGTCTGAAGGCAAAGACAAGGCACCTTCATGAAACAAAGCTGAAAAGTGAGCTTAGTTTACAGAAAGAATATTCTTTTTTCAGTTATATTGGAATTTGCCTTGGTGTCACAGTTTTAGCCTGTACATAGCCAGTGTCTTACACTGGAAATTAAACCACAACCTAAGCCACAAAGTCTAGAAGTTCTCTATGGAAACAGAAGAGAGCTGCTGGAGTCAGCTGCTGTGAAGAAATCTGAAATGACAGTATCTCCTCCACACAAATTTTCAAGGACCACTTTTTGTAAAAGCCTACAATGAGTGAGAAATCCAAAGTATTCTCAATGATATTTATTAAAAAAAATCACAAAGCTGCTGGGTCTTAAGAACTGAAACTTAACAATTTCAATAATAACATGTTATGTTTGTTTAGTGTTCAAGGTTCAAACTTCATTGCTTAAAGCTTTCTGATAGAAAAACTTCAGGGTATGGATCTCATCTGCAGTAGCAAAATCAATTAACTTCTGAATTCTCAGCTCTAAAAAGAAACTGCAAACCAGTTCAAGGTTTTCCACTTGGAAACAACAAGAATTATATGAGCAAATATGTTTAATTTTATATAAGCTTTACTTTTATTTTAATAAAACCATTCATTTGTGCACAGCTAAAGTGCTCATATATGTTTGTAAGAAATGGGCCAAGACAACATGTATAATTCTGGGACACGTGTGTAGTGGGGCAATTTTTTGGGGTGCATGTGGGGTGAGATTTTTTTTTTTTTTTAAATGTAGAATTGTTAATTCCAATCTAGCAAAACATTTTTTTTTTTCTCACAAACATTTAAAATTTAAAGAAACAACATACTGCATAGCTTCTGGTGCAATATCTTACCCTGACTTTCAACAAATATAATGATAATTTACAGACTGCCAGTGAATGTTTATTTTTCGTTTAAGCTATTTCTGAACAGGATAGAAAATGGTTGATTTAGGAAAGAACAATGAAGACAGTACAAGGTGTCATGCAGATGGGAACAGAAAGGAAGCCAGGTCTTGGTCTTCCTGAGATTCATGTTAAAAACACTGAGGTTGGCTTCAGGTGCACTTGCGTGCTTTCATAAAAACAAAACAAACAAACAAACATACAAAACCCCCAAACACACACAGGAAGCGCTAATATGCAAAGACTCTGCAGTAAAATGTTAATAGCTTATTACATATTTTTCACTCTCAAGTTTAGACTATTTTTCTAACAAATACTACTACTAACTTATTACTAGTTAATGGCAGATATATATGTGGTCGAAGTTACCTTAATACCTCTATAAATAATCAAAACTCCTTCTCCAATAGCTATTCTGTATTGTATTGTCAGTAGGACAATTACACCACAGCTCAGTGCCCACATTAACAACTCTGTTGCAAAGTACCCAGTCTAATCACTCAAGGGTTCACATCATAAAATTCTATAAGGCTCAGTCAGCTTCCATCAATTTGACGCTAAAACAGCTTCTGAGAAGAATATCTCATACCTAGCTCTATTTCTAAAAATTGATCTATCTCACAGGTATTAAGCATGAATCTTAAACAAACACCATATACTAAATGATTCTTAGAGCTTACCAATCATCTGAAGGAACACTATAATCCTCAGGCTCAGGGCAATGGCTGCACAAAACGTAAGAGAGGAATAGACACGGGGAGAGGGAAAACAACCACAAAGACTACTCAATTAGATCACGTGCAAAAGAGAAGTTAGTGAAATTGTTACTAGAGAGATTTAAAAGCATTTTAATGAGTATTTTCTCAGGACCTAGATAACAATAGACCATTGCAAAAAGTATGATACTTCTGTGGAGGACTTATAAAACATAAAGGATAGTTTTTGTTTGATTTAAGGTTTATCTATTTGCTAACATACACCAACTGAAATAATAGCATAACCCATCTTTACGAATCTTTTTGGTATTTCAGTATACACAAACCAACTAACTGTATTATATAGAAGTCTATGTGAAAGTCTAACACATAACAGTTGAACAGGCTGTTATTGTGACTTTGTTCTGCAGAGGTGTAAATGGCAGTCTAAACTTGGAATATACTCATTTTTAATGCAAGAAAATACAGCAGGTACACAGAAACTGAGGCAGAACAACTCGATCTAGACTTCTGAGAAGTATTTTTAAAGCAAAAAGGAAATGAGGTAGCAATTAGGTCCAAGACAGCTTAAAGAAAAGCCCACTGTAAAGAAGTCACCATTTTGAATATTTTGAAATCTTTATCAGGCTGAAATATTACCTTGTTTCACTTGAAACATCTAATTGTATTGTGATTTTATTTCCTGTACGTATCAAAACAGGTTTTGTTTCAGCAGTTATCACATCTAACATGGCATCACATTAAACCTACCACCACTAACACATCTTTTTACCAATTAAGGCACACACTGAAAAGGAGCAAGAAACGGGGCCAATCGCTTCATCTGACCGCCTGGAACCCTGGAAGAGTGCTCCAGTCCCTGTTGCTTTTTTATTTGCACTTTTACTTCAAAAGTACATGACTAATTCTTATCATTTGCTGTCATAGCTTGAATCCCCAAGCCAACTGGGTGTTGTTGTTCTTTATTTTAGAAATGTTTGCTCCAAATTAAGGAATAAGATGTTTCAACGGCTGGAAACTGCTGCAGTTTCACTTTAAAAAAAAAAGCAACTTTGGGTGCTATGTTAATGCAGGTTTATCTGCCTGAGTTCAAAAACCATCCAACACATCTAACCACAGGATGTGAAAGATCTGGCCTATGATGACCCTACTTGAAATATATCAGAAATTAGACTACATTTAAAAAGAAAAGGCATGGAAGACAGAAGTCATCTCTACCCTTCTCTCTATGTCCAACATCCTCCTACCTGCACCAAGACAGACAGAAAATAATGAATCTATTGACAGAGCAGTCATAAGAGATGCTGTAATGGTTATTTGCTGTAGAGAGAAACTGTTTTATAAACAGAGTAAGGCTCATAAAAAAGACCACTGTCTTTTCAAAAAGGGGCAAATAGCAGCTGGGAAGCATAGCAAGAAAAATCTGATCACTTTTTCCTAAAATACATTAACACCCTGTTTTTGCAAAGAAGTCCGAAAATTTGTGCTATATCAACTTCAGATAAAGATGCACAATGAACTGAATACCAAATGTTGATTTTAGTTGCCACTACCATTACTGTGTTCGTCAGCTTACAAAACTGCTGTAAAAAGATTTTGAAAATAGATGGTTTAGAGCAGTTTCACTGAAGTAAAAAGACTAGCTCCTGTGCTCAAAGATGAGCTCAAAACAAAGTGTGAGTTTTGTGTTTTTATTTTTTGAAATACCAGTGTTGAAATTGTATTTTTAAAAATGAAATTATTAATTAAAAAACTCCATTGTGGTTAATGCATTGAGGATCTAAGTTTTCAGAAGAAAACATATTTTATCAGACATCTCAAAATCACTTTTAGATATTCAAAGGAAACTTTCAAAGGGACCTTGTGGAAAATTATCCCACAAAAGCTCCTGCCCAAAACCACAAAAGCCTGAACTTTAGCACAAGTGCAAAACTTAAAATTTCATACTGTCTGCCTGGTGTCTGCCCAACATTTAACGTTCTATATGCATCTAGTTACCTTTTACTGAACAGAGAGACCTGCCCAGACCCAGAATTTCATTTACTGCTCTCATTTAAAACATAATCATTTCTGCTGTAGTTATTGTTCTTACAAGGTTCTTGCAAATCACAGCCTTGGAGCTTTGAGGCTTTCACACACTTCGTGAGAGAATGTGGCTGCAACCGGGGACACTAAGCAATAATATTCTTTGTTTTTATTTAGAGAGCTTTATTCTGAGAATTTTCTTAATAGTTAAAAATCCATATTTGGAGTTAAGCCGCTTTTAAGCTACTCGTAAAAAACACCTGAACTAGATGTTATGGCAACTACAAATCCAATTTCGTGCAATCCAAATTCTTATTCATCCTGCATAACATTTAGCGTACGTACATGTGCCTACATGAAATACGAAGTATGGACAACTACAGATTTTTTTTGCAAACATGTGAGAAGTCATTTTTTAATAATAGCACTAAACGGGCTGAGCTATAGATGAAAGAGGTGTACTGAAGTTGCTTTATGACATTAAGTGATTGATATCTATACTTCCGTTTCTGTTTCAAAAAAGAGGCATTATAATTGAGGTGATAAAAGCTGCAGCCCTCTTACAAGAAACATTTCATAATCACAAATTGACTCTACATTGCATCTACTACCAAGCACAAATTTGTTTTAAATTTAGCTTTAACTTTATGTATATATGTGAATACAAGCAGAGGAAGAGAAAGGCACAGAAATACAGACATGAGTATATATAGAAATACCTACCCATATGCCACTCCTGCTATAGTACACTTCTTGAATTGCATGACGTTGCATGTCAGGGTACCCGTTTTGTCAGAAAATATGTACTTGACCTAAACAAATGGTAAAATTAATGTGTAATTAACTTTCAATAATTATTTATGTATTTATTTAAATTTATGCCTATTAGCACACTAAATGTGCTAATATGTTAAATGTGTATTTATGACTGAATTATCTTCTTAAATTCAAAATATTAAAAAAGGAAAGCAAGAAAAATCAAGTTGCAAGAATAAAAGCAATATCTTGCTTTTTATCTACTCTTTATCTCTCCTTTCCCTAACATCGTAGCTATTTCCCCAACAAAAACTACTGCATAAATTATTTCTAAATCTGAGCTAAAATACACAGTCTGTGATAGCTTTAAATCTAAATCAAATTTCATCTTAAGGTAATACATAAAACAATGGCTTTCATCAAGTTGCAGCTTCAGTTTTAATGAATTAAAAATTTTCATTAAAAAGGCCACAGTATTCTTAACTAGGAATTAATGATACTATATATTCTAGATGCAGATAGTAGCACTATGCCTTATTAAAATTTACTCAGCATCTCCAACTTAAAGATTCTGCTTCTGATAGGTTATGATTTTGCAAAAAACAACTACTAACACATTATCTTCCACAGCGGTTTTATGCCACAAAAGGGATTTTGTGTGTGTGTGTGTGTGCGTTTAGAGATGGTGGTAAGGCAGAAAGGGAGAGCAGGAATTGCAGTGGACAAAGCACTACCTTTTTTACACATACTTTAGAGTAGAAACCTGTTTTTTCTTTTTCTTTTTTTTTTTTTTAAGCAGACTATCCTTTTGTCTCCCTACAAAAATCTAAATTTGACCAAATTAAGGATCTGGCAAACAAGTGAAAAAGGAGGTACCAAGAAGTTTGACTAGATCTTGATGACAGAATTCTACTGGTAAGCTGGAAAAATGGGAATGTGAATGACAAGCTAACTGCAAGGACAGAAAGTCAGACAGATGTTATAAAATGAGACAGAAATAAAATAAATATTTAACAGTCTCTCTTCCACCTAGAGTATACAACCCTTTACAGCCAGGAGCGGAACAAAAAAAATCTACTATCTGTAGATACTTGTTAAATCAAAAGGTCTCATCTTCCTTAATGTGGACTAACATTAAACATGTTAACAACTGCTGTCCGTTGCTGTTTTCCCAAAAGGCTGGTCTCTGAAGCACTAGATCCTGGAAGCTGGGTGCTAATGGCTAAAATTCTCTGCTTAGCTTTGCAAAAATAACAGAGTAGTAATAAATTTTGTATTCCCATTCAACAAGGGAATTAATCAATTGGGTAAATTTATAGATTTGAAAATGTAAGGATATGTACATTTCACATATACTATGCCTGTAATTAAACAAACACATACTATTTTTTCCATAGAATCAGTGTACTAGCAAGCATAAAGTGGAGTATGTTTTTAAAGCTAGACTGGAAATGCAATCGGACGAAACAATAAATATAACACGTAGTGCTCCTACAAGTATGCCTCAGAGCATGAAATGACGAAGACACAGTTAGTAATCTCTTGTGAAAAGCCTGACCAATTTATCAGTATTGCACGGGCACTCTGCAGGAGAAGGCAGAAAATAAAGCCCAGATTTCCAGGACTGTCTTTCCCTCCCTTCAGTCTTCTATGGCAAAAAATAGGGAAGGCATTTAAAATAAAAAAGAAAAAAAATCTTCTTTTTATAAAATGATGATTCAGTTCTTGAGCATATTCATTGTCTCTATTGAGCAAGCCAATGTGTGTGAAAAAATGATCACACAGACACAAACATACACACAATCATAGCATGTGTATATAGAGATTTAAATTTAATGTGCCACTGAGAGCCTTCACTCTGCATTTTGGATTAACACACGCACATCAATATATAGAACACCTTCTGCTCATTTAATACTGGCTTCAAATATTTACTGAGTAGGTATTGCAAAGTGTTTTAAAGAAATGCCTCCAACAAAATTAAGAAAAAGGAAATAAGCAAATAAAACAAAAGCTAAGGCAGGAATATGTGTTTAGAAGTAAAACTTCACATTATTTTAATAAATAAGATTTTAAAAACATTCGCAGTATTCTCCACACAGAGATGGAGCAGGTAATTTTTCTGTACCTGTCCAAGTTCTTCATTGAGATTGGAAGTACGAGCCATAGCAGCAGTGTCTGTAGGTTCATAGTGCATATCTATATCCTACAGGGAAAAATATATATTTAAAAGTTTGTCTTCCATAGCTTCTTATAAAAAAATGGTACTTTCTAAATAGAGAAGCTAAATGAACAAGAACAAATTGATTATGAATACAAATTATCTACTTCTATTCACCTCAACAGGGGAAGCCACAGATAGTCATATCATTTTTAAGAATCCCAAACAGAAAACAGATTTCCTCTTTAAAACAAAAAAACTATATGATGCTTCAAGATTTACTGAGATTACTCCCATTAATTTATATTATTGAAAATAATTACAAATTAATCTAAAATAGAGACTAATAAACAGGAACACTGTACTGTAATATTCAGTGAGAAGTCAGTCTTATCTATTTGCACTATATCCCCACCATTCACTCCCAAATGGTAAAATAATTATTTCTTGAAACAAAAAAGATTTAAGAACACACAATTATGAACACAGGCGTGCTGTACCTATTTCTTTTGATTGTTCCAAGAAACCTAAAACTTTTTTTTTAATAATAAAAACGAATATAAATTAAGAAAAAAGGTATGATTTGGTCACACAGTGCTAGAGATTGTAGATGACCAGCTTCTCTATACCACTATCATAACCATACACATAGCAAACATGTTTAAGTCAGTAAATATCCAGTGTCTCAGATATAGATAAATTGACCTTTGAAGATAACTATCTACTATGTGAAATGAAAGAAACAAAAGTTAAAAGTGTCTTGTTAGGATTTCTGTATAAGCACTAGTTACAAATGTATTTATTCAACCCAGGTTATATTTGTTCTCCTGTCCACCAAAATCTTTGTCAAGTATTTGTTTTGGGATATAGAATATAAATGAAGAACTATGTTGCATTATCTTACTTGTCAACAATATTTATGCTGAAGCACAAACGAAATGAAGAAATTAGTTGTCTGCTTGCAAAAATGAAACTTTTGAAATCAAAAGGCATTTTACCTGCTACTGTACATATCCATTTATTTATATTTGTATGACCTCACATCTCTCACACACAAATTCATTTCATGTATTTGATCAAGGAAACAGATCAGAGACTTCAGAATGATATCATTAAGTTATTTTTGAAGAGAAAAAAAAAGACATATTGAAGGCATGATACCAAAAGCAAATAAATGACTTCAAAAAGTCAATACTTCACCCCATCAATTCACTAGGGAAAAATTAAAAGACGACAAAATGATCTTCATCTATTTTGTACAAGATTATACCAGTAGAGACTGGCTTTGCACAAAAGCAGTGAACTGTGTCAGAGAGGGAGGTGGAAATCAATGAAAGGTACAAAAAATTGGACTAAGCTCAGAAAGAAAAACAAGCGATAAAACTGTTTAAAACTACAGGACTGTAAAACAGATTTTTTTTATCATTCTGGTTGAAATTTTGATACCTGAATATTAAGAATGAAAAGGGACAAAGCATTGGAAAAAGCACTTCTGCTCCAAAAATGAATCCTGTGCTCTTACAGAAATGCTAAGAAAAACTGTATTATCATTTCCTTCTCAGATTCCTGTAAGGAACTCACAGTTACTAAAATAAGTATTCATGTAGAAAATCTGAAAAATGTTCATTCAGGCATAGGAAATCATAGAAATTATTCATAGAAATGACTGACTAATCATTTCCCTTACTTGTAAACTATTTGATTTTAGAAGTCTATGTAAATTGCAGTAAGAATAATATTTACCCAATTTATGAAATACGCCTGGATAAATTTAACAACTTCAAGTGTAACCAGCAAACTGATTGGAATAAGATTATTGAAGAGAATGATGAAAGTTAAGAAATTCAACCCGAAGTTGCTTGCTCCACCATCTGCCAAAACACAAAACACATCATAGAACATTTAAGATCACAGTTTAAA
This sequence comes from Tinamus guttatus, assembly GCF_000705375.1. Next base: position 95,011 of record NW_010581264.1, on the reverse strand, counting down.
AAAAAAAAAAAGTCCAAATCCCATACAGTGCTGATTTTAAAAAATATTATGTCAAATTCTGAGAAGTAGACTTCCCAGGCTTTCCCTCCTTTGACTAATTTCTTCATTTTAAGATAATAACCTCATTAGAATATCTATACATAGCAATCAAGTTCTAAATATGACTTTACTAAGTTTGCCTTTTTAAAATTAGGGACTGTGAAATGCAATTTTCGTTATCTAACCTCACACTTTCCTATCTTCTCCAAACAGAAACTACGAAAAAGGTAAATTCACACTATCTAAAATAGAGATATGAGATTGGAGAGTTTAATCAATCCTCTAAAGGAACAGCAAATGTAGACATACCTAGCCTAATTACTTCAGTCAACACACGATAAAGACTGATGGAAAAGTAACATGTTAAACATCCTCCTTTCCAGATAGCAAAGACAACTGAACACTAAAATATTAATTTATTAATTTACAACTTACAATTTAAATCAAGATACCAGTCTCTTCCAGTATGTCTTCGATTCCATATAGCTGAACCAATGGAGCAGATCAAGGACATGGCAATAAGGATGCAGAACAAAATCAAAATCTGAATATTTGTAATTCGCTCCACATTGGACATTTTAAGAGGTGGGCTCGTGGAATTCTGCAAGAGACAAAACCAACAGTGGATATTCAGTATAAGAGGTATGCATACTTTTTTTTCTTTTTCTTTAAAATTTTATACATTATTGCATCCCTAAGTTTTCTTCCACAAATACATCATCATATATCGCATAACTATCTCACTTAAGAAAGACAAACTCATGAATTTGAGTTTTAGATTTGTATCACAAGCACTTTAAATAATCACACAGAACATTCATAAAAAGCAACAGCTACTAGTAAACATTAAAAGTGTATGTACACACATCGAAACAGAACTATAGAAGACAACTGCTAATTAATACTAGTCAAGCAGTCAAACTAGGTGTTACAGATCAGAACAGGAATAAAAAAAGAGACATGCATGACCAAACTGAAAACATTTCTTTTTCTTGACAAATGCTTTTAATTTGGATATTTCAAACAACAATGGGAAAAATATCTTCATAGTCTGAGATTTTTTTTCCTCATCATTTTGCAAATGAGTAAAATTTTACTTTGTTTTCTGACAAGAATACTTACCTTCATACTTGAAAGAAAGCTCCACAACAGGACAGTTTTAGGAGCAGTCAAAAATAAAAAAAGATGAACAGGCAAACTATAACGATACAACTTGCTAACAAAATAGTTTTCAACACACAAATTACAAAATAATACCACTGAATATGATTACCAGTAGGTAAAATACTTAGTGGATAACTGACTGACAATTGTCTGATGTTTATAATAAGAAATTGCTTTATTTCTACTGATTTTACTTCTTAAGATGAACAATTTAACTACTATACTGAAAATAACCATGCTTTCTTAAAGAATATTCCATGTAATAACGATACTAAAGGTAATAAAACATTATTCAGAAAAATTCCAAGTGACAAACCTGCATGAGTTTTGTATCATGTCCTGTATAGACAACTATTCCATGAACCCACTGAGTATTTCTTAACTGAGCTCCTCGTAGAAGAATCTGATCAGATCCCAGTGGAACAGTACTAAAAGGAAGCAATTTTATATTTTATCATCAGTTCATTTATTTCAAAGAATAAATGCAACCAGCAGTTACTAAAGCTTATTAGCTGTTTTTTCAAGTATTGCTAGCTGTTTACATGCTTATAGCGAATTCTCTTGGAACCTAATTTTTCAAGTTTTTTGCATGTTGACTTAAATAAAAACTGATAATTTAAAGCAAATCATATGGGATGTCCAAAAATTTAAGTTTGCAAAAAACATTACTTACAACTTAATTTTGAATACAAGGACTAAAGATCTGATTTTTGTTTTATGATTAGAGGTTTTTCTGAACTTTTATACTGAAACTCACGTATTTGTATATAATTTATTCTCCAAAATAATTCTCAAATAATTTTCTTTGAACTCTCAACTTAATCCATTTTCTCTGTCAAATAAATAACCTTTATGAACCTGATTAATTGCGTAGAATTTATAGCTGTATTTTCTGTATTATCTTTAAACCTCAAAAATGGTTTTGAATTTACCTATATTATTCTTCTAAAACTGTACTAGGTAAGTCAGGAATAAAAATTCATAAGATATGTTGGAGATGTCTAATAGTCTTTAAATTTAGACAGCTGAGTCTAAACATACTTTTCAAATTTGTCGTTTGTTCATTACCCTTTCCTTGGGACAAGCAATACTCTGTTTTTCACTTTCTGTCTATAAATACTAGCTTTCACTTCAGATTTGTCAATAGTGTTCTAGTGTTTGGCATCCTCATCAAAACCAATGATCGCTGTAGCTGTTTCAAAGAAACACAATATTAAGATTATACATAAATTAATAACAGCACATCAATTCTGATAAATAAGCTTCAGAATTCATGAGGAAATCATGTTATTTTGCTATCCATTTTTGGTTGTACAAAGAGCTTAAAGTCAATATCAACAAGCAGGTTTCAGTTTCTTCCTTTTGGACTGTGATATTCTCTACTGCCACACACAAGATTAAAAGACAGGAATTAAATAGGAAAGGACACATTTTTCCTTCTTAAAATTAATACTGGTAGTAAATATTTTTGAAATGAGCTCCTGCAGAAACTAGAAAATGTATTTAATCCGGAAAAATGTTGCAATGCTTTTTCATGAAACAAAACCGAACACAATGCTGCTATTTCCCAACTTAGTCCATGTATTGCCAAAAACTAGCATGTGTGTCTTTGTTTTGTACATGTTTGTAACCACTAATTAACCGAATTTCTCACTTGACAGAAATTCACAGGCAACTTATCCATAAAATATTTTACTTTAATGATTTTCATTTTCATTCATCTTGGGGTTTAAACTGCAGCCTAGCTAAGCATCTAAAAGCTAGAGAGTTCTGTAACAGCCTCATGGGAAAGATGAATTCACTAACCCTAAGCAAACAGTAATGAATGTATGCTCTTTCATGTCAAATTATAAAACCTTGAATAGCTCACTTCCCTGGAATTGAGGCATCTTAAAATCATTACAAAAAGCATCCGTGATTCTAGTGAAGCAAACCTTTCCCACCAAGACTTCAAGAACTGTTTATAAAGCTTTCACTTATTCACTTATTATATAAACTGCCTATTATGGCTAAGACAAAGTCCAACCCCTTTAGCATACTTTCCTGCTAGGGCTGTCACTGCTATATTAAGAGCTCTTGATTCCTGTGACACCTTGGAAAGATTACAAATCAAAGTGTTTGCGAAGAAAATCTTCAAGAAAAAGTCTGCTTTAGGTCAGGAGAGTCAGTATCTGACCTTCATTATAATTTGCTCACACTTTTCCTTCTGGATCTTTTTTCTAATCATTATTTCAAATTTGAAGTCTCTCTCAAAGGACAGCCACTTCTTTCCTTTCTCTAGCTAATTGTATTTGTACAAAAACCAAGTGACACACTCCTATACATTCATAAGCATAACTGAAAGAGCTGCACCTTGCAGAGAGGAGTTAGCACCCTCACAAGTTGAAGAAATGGTGAAAAAGTTTTTGGGCTCTTCTAGTCCATAGATACAGCTAACAACAGCTAACAGGCAAAACAGCTACATTTGAGTTCTATTTCTTGAATACAGAGTACCCCAAAGAGTGAAAATAACCTTTGTTTCTTTAATTTGCTCTCCCATGAAGGTAAAAAGAAGGACACAGAAAAAGACTATCAGTCTACAACATTTATGAACCATATAGCAATTTGGCATTCCCATCAGTTATCTAGAGTGAAAGAAAACAGAAGAGGAAGAAACATATTTTTGCTCTTGCAAAAGTGTTAAGATGACAGTGGATAAAGTGGAAACCATAACTGCTGGAAGGAAAGCTTTAAATATCTGAGTATATATTAGACAGGCTTTATCTGCTCTGCCTCTAATAAGTGCAAAAAGAGAATTCATTCCTTATTTTTAGGTTGGAAATAAGACCAGGATCCAAAAAGAGTTACTTACCTGCAATTCTTTTTCACTGAAGGTAAGTATTATATTAGAGCCACACTTTTGGAACTACCCTACTGCATAAAACTATATTCTAAATATTTCACAACCGAATTTTTCAGATGATAAATTGCTTGACCAGCAGATGGCGTGCTCCCACACATTCATGCGGCATAATAGCCAGCATGTTCCTTTCTTAACCAAATTTTAAAATTAAATAATTCAATTTTGAAAAGTACGTTTTTCCCCCTAGAAAGGGAAGAAGAATGGATGTGTGGATCTATTATAATCATTACCTTCAGAGAAGAACTACAGGTAAGTATTTTTCTCTTCTGAACGACAAGTACAGTGGAATTATAATAGATCCACACTCTTGCGACTGAAAACTCCCGGAATGCATCTGTAAGAAATCAGCAAATAAAAAATGGAATATAAAAAAAGGTATGTTACAATTAGATAATAATATATGGATATATTTATATATGTCTAGAAACACAAACATGAGTAATATTCTATATGGAAAAAATAAGACTACCAAATTCAAAAAATCCTGTAAGAACTCAGTCTTTGGGAATGGAGAATTCAACCATTCTGAATATAGTATCGAATTTTATACTTCTAGTTCAGCATAGTAGATTTGACCCCATAGAAGACTCACACTATCAGTGTCAGGTAAACACTTAAGTATTTAAGAATTCTCAAAGCAGTTTTAAAAGCATGTATACTCGCTCTGAAGTTATCTATTTTTACAAAAATATATTTCCAGGAAATTAATCTATTACACATCTTCTAGATGTAGTCTGAGTACAATTGAACTCAACATTCTTATATCAAATTCGAAGAATTGGAGCGGACTTCCACTCTAGACTTGAAAATACTCAAGCAACTTTTTATACTCAGCTTCTATAATAACGCTTTAACAGACAAAGAATGAGATGCAGAAAAAGTGAGTTACTAGGTACAAATGCCAAAATACTCTTAGAAAGTTTATAACTACTCCTTTGTATTAAAAATAGCTATTTAGAAAATAGCTGAAGGTCATCTAGTATAAAAAGTCAAGTCATAGATGTAAGAAATTAGATTTTTCCCTTTCTAGTCTTAAATGAATAAATATTTTAATATTCATACTTTAAGTAGTATAACAACATATACCAGATTCTATTGAGATCTTTTTCTTCAGATTTACATACCCATGCCCATCCAGTCTGATGTTTCCAACAAAGTCGTAGAGATGTCTGTTTGGGCTTTCACATTCGATTCTGCCTGAAAGTCTCGTCAAGCTTTCAATGTCCTTTATATCTGATGTCAGTGGCAAACCCTGTAAACAAAATTTGTTTGGCATGATCTTATAAACCACTTTCCAAAATATTAACGTATATTAATTTATATTGTATTGTAACTTTGATAATGCAAGACCAGCAAACTAGTATCTAAAGCAGAAACTTCCACCTCCACTGGAGTTGAATGGGACAATTACATTATGCTGTCGGTGGCTATAGGCAGTGAAAAAGTCACCTTGATATTTTGAAATATCTTGATGGAAGCAGGGTCATAATTCCCAACACTCAACCACGTAACTCAGCAATTTTGCCCCAGAATCCAGATAGCACGTTTAATTAAAGGCTGTCATCTGCAACTTCTCTGTCTGTCCCTCAAGGGCAATTCTGGCACTATCAGATTCTTTCTTCAGAGCAGTCCTCTAAAACCAAAGCCAATGTCCAAACTACAAAGCTTTCTCTCCCACCCAATCTATCAAAGAAAAAACCTAAACAAAGTACAATGCCCTAAGAGACAGTATTTGTTCCTTTTGCTTGAATACATACATATACTGAATACATAACATTCATAATCCACATTTTTTATTCAAACTTCTAAAATGTCATAGCTTTCTAAAATTCCTGTTATTTTCTTAAAGGGCTTCCATATTTCTCTCAGCAAGCTATAGAAAACCATTTTAAACAAGCAGTGATAAACTAAAAACAATTTTAGCAGTATATTCAACAATGAAATTCCTACCTGTCGAATTTTTAAGTTTGTTTCACCATCCAAGTTTGATGTTTCAATGTAGCACATAGCTTGTGGTTCACTATACAAAAAAAAAAATCTTTATTTTAAATTATTCTGCAAAAGTGCACAAATTTTTTAATACTCATCTAATACATCTAATCATCTAATACTTATGGATCCTGTTTTTTTCTTCAAATGTTCATCAAAACTTCAGAATTAGAATACTTTATGATCAAATCTACAAAATCACTAACAGTGCTTTACATTTCCAGAAAGCAGTTTGCCAAAACTTGTCTTCTTGGATCAAACACTGATAAAAATCTTGTATATAGCCAATGTTTTCTAAGCTCTTATATTAAATTTACATGCAGGCAAAAAATGTACTTTCAGCAAGAGTTTAGATGTGAAAGTTTTATTGTAAAGTGTTTTATTGCAAAAGAAAAAAATATATATTATGGATACCATAGTACCGTTTCAAAATATCTGTTCTTTTAATGCTATTTTTAAGAAGTTTTAAATACATTTTTTAAGTTCACACAGAAATGAATAGTTTATTCTTTTAGCATATACTGATAAGCTGCTTATCCTTTCCATTTATATTTTTCAATACTATTTACTGAGGTGTAATATGTAGTAGCAATTTTGAACTTTGTAAAATATTCTTACATTTATGATTTAGAAAAATTGAATTATATAAATATCACGAACATGGAAATACAGAAAATTTTCTCAACTATTCCTCTCAGCTGCCATTTTCTGGACACAACAACAGACTTCCTAATATTTATACCTATGGTAGAAACAAGCTTTGATCCCCATAAAGATGCAGAAGAGTCATAAAAATGTGTAACAACCAGAAGAAAAACACTTTAGTACAGTGTTTTAAAACTTCTAGTAATTTCCTTCTTTTCTAGCATTTAAATCTAACATTAAATGATGTTTTGGTATCTTAATGATTGCATTAAAAATTTAAAACTGCGTAGGTTATTCTGATATATTTTTGTAAGGTATAAGCATTAAAATGTGATGAATCATTACCAAAAAATCCTTTCAGGCTAATATTTTCTCCTTGGCAAACTTTTCTAAAAATGTAAACAGCTTCTGTTTAGATTGTTCCCTATATCCCACCTTTATTCCAACTCTAGTAGTTTTACGAGTTAACTAAAAAACAGAAAACAAACAGTACTTTTGTGAAGCACTTTTAAGAAACACTAAAGACTAAGGCAGCAGAGGCATTTCAAGTGAGACACATGCTTAATTCGGATTACTTTAGCAGAGAGCAGCGACCTCCAAAAGACATGGATTTCACTTAGATCAAGGCAGGCCCATGGATTTGTCAGGGGTAAGAACGAAGCGCAGTAGCAATGCAGACACGAGCGTAAAGCTGCCATGTCCCAGGAACATGCACTGTCACGATACACAAGAACAGCGCTGCTAGGGCCACTGCATGCAGCAGAGACTGTGCAACAGCCACGTCTGTGCAGAGGGTCCTCCACCACCTCTGGCAAGGCTACATTCTTCATGGAAAATAGTAAGTTGTTATGAACATGTACAGTCCTCTTAATTTGTTTTAAGGAATTAAACGTATGGTTATCCTACTGCTTTACTGTGTGCTTAATGAGAACTTGTCTGATAAAATTCAATGGTGGTAACATGAAAATAGAGAGAAGGGCTGAAACAAGTTTTCATTTCTTGGAGTGTTATCATGCATTTGCACTGTAACGATCTATACATTTATCACCTGAACTTTTTCTGAATTTATAAAAGGTGTGGGTTTTGTTTAAGGAACATGAACAGCAAAGCAAAGATTACCAAAGAAGCCATGGTTTTTATTTGTATTTGGTATGTGAGGACCCACGTACACATGTCCTGTGCAACTAGTTTATTCTAACCTTGATGACAGACTGATGAGATCAGCTGGGAGATGCTCCCCATTGGTCACTTTCACTACTTCCCCTACTGCCACCTACACATCCCAGTTTAAAAATGATTAGAACAGAAAAATAAGTGACGGGAAAAAATAAAACAAATGGACAAAGACAAAAAGACAGAGTTTGAAATTATTATACGAACAATACATTGTTAATTAAAATGTCTGAGGACGAGTTTTTCAAAATCTATTTTAATCAGGTCAGAAAGAAAACAGCTAAAATATTCTCATTTTTATTCAAATGAAGTGTTTTATTTTAAAGCATCAATTTTAAGTTGCATAGAATACTGATATTGAACACTAAAAATAAAACGATTTGCTTATTTCTCACTGCATATATTAAAAAAAAAACAACAACAAAAGATTTTCCATGAACTTTCCTGAGGAGTTAGGTGACAAGAACTCTTAGAGGTAGACATGCTGAAAATGATTTTGGATCTTCAGTTTCAATTCTGTAAGTTTCAATTTACACTGAACTAGACAGAACAAAAGAGAATTAAGCCTTGGAGCCTTAAGTCTTGAGTCCTTCCACCACAAGAGATTAGTTTCCTAAAATAATTAAGATCCCCCCTTTCCACAGAAACTTTTATTGTTGGCAAAAAGAAGTAGATTATATTAGTTAGAAATAAAATCAGACCACAGATTCTGATTATTGTAGAAGTCTAAAATGTACACTGCCAGCAATAGACACCTAAAAACCAGAACGGATGACATGGTCTTCCTGGTGGCCATGTGAAGATGAAACTTTGAGAAGAGAAGTACATGTTAGTAAGCAGATAGAGATGATGCAAAGGCAGAAGGTTCTCTCCTGAAAGAAAGATTACAACAGGCCTCCCGTAGTACCACTGAGAAAGAAGTTTTAGCTGTAAGAATTTCAAAATTGGACCCAGAGAAGTAATCAGGAATCAAAGAGTCATCATGGCAAGTTGGATCCTAGAAGAAAGTCTGACAAAAGAATACAATTCGGACACAATGTTCTGAAAAAAAAAAAAAAAAAAAAAAAAAAAAGAGGTGAAGCAAAGAAGAGATAAGAGTCCCGACAAGTCCAGTAGCATCTAAATTTTATTTCAATATACCAAGATACAGTGTATGATTATTAGGGCAGGGGAGGCGAGGGAGGAGGCACAGAAATAAGGCTTTACAAGCAGTTTCTGTTTTTGAGTGTGTATGTATATGATTGGAGAACAGTGCAACACAAAGGTCCTTCCAGACTGAAAAAGGCACAAAAGTTAAGATATCTGCTCAAAGACTCTACTCTCTAACTCCAGGATTTTTTTCAGGGGAGCATAATGGAAGTATTCCGAGATGATGTAAACTGCCTATACTAACAGAAGACATGAGGATTAGCTCATGACAGTTGACATGAAAGAAGCTATTATCAGGCAGTAGAACAACTGTTCTTGCAAAATTGTGTATTGACTATGACTATATTGGTGTGGAAGCACCAACAGAAATTACAAATGCTTCTCAGAGCAGAGAAGGTTTAGGGAAGATACCTATATTGAGAAAACATCTGAAGTTATGATATACACTAGCAATAAACAAATAAAGACCATTGGAGAATTAACAGAATTATCTATTTAAATTTGGTAATAAATAGTTAAAAATATTGTATAAATAACTACACTAAATCTTGAGCTATAGTGGTAATTGGAATAAATCATACACTAGTATTCACCTGGAATCTGTCACAGATGCACGCAGGATACTGACATTATTATAAATGCATGTATTACTGGATTCATTAATGGGACCATAGAAGTTTTATACCTAATCCATAATTACATATTATATATTTCAGTAATGATTCCACTCTTATCACAAACCAGATGTAATTTCAAGGTAAAAGAGCTAAGAAAGTGAAATAGAGCTGACCTTTTAAAAATAATCTTAACTAAAAGACTATTCTATTGACCTGATCAAATAGATGTTGAAAAATGTGCATCTTCCACATAAGAAGATGTGAATTTCTTAAATAAAACTGTCCAAGGAAATGATGATAAACAATATCTGATTGCCCATGTAATTTTCACAGTATTAAATTACATATAAATGAAGTCTCACTTTCAGTACATGAAATTATTTGAAGTATATATTACAGAATAAACAGAATGTTCAGTTCATAAAGGCACTGCTATTTTGATGCTTCATACCTTACATTGACTTTTTTTTCTGATTCAACAACCAAAATCGGCAACTAATCTGTTAAAATCTGTTGCCTGTTATATATCATATTTTGATTTGTTTTTAATATACAATTTCTTATGTGCCTATCAAAAAGTCAAGAAACTCAGTTAATATAGCAGTTGAGACCCAACGTTTAGGCAGAGATTTAACCTTCTATTTTTTTATTATATCCAATACAAAAGTAACAAACTAAAATTTTCTTAGGAATAAAAAGAATGCCAGTATAAATTTAAAATTATAATCGACACATTAACAAAATATTGCCTGAAACTGTAAGTGCCCAAATTAACAAAAAAAAAAGTACTTAAGAGAAGCAGCATTTTTGTTTATGCCTTATTTCCTTGGAGCAATCACAACTTAAATAAATAAATAAATAAATGCAGGGTAGAGAAACCAGCCTCTACACTATAAGCATCAGTGGGCATCTCTACCTTGATGAGAGCAGTACAGTGTCAGCAGGTATATACTCTTTGCCTTTTATTATAACTATATCTCCAACATCTACCTGAAAGAAAACTGGGAATTGGTTAATGGTCTCAAACAAAATACACTATCCCTTTGTTCTAAGCAGAGTAAGTATTAAATTTGCTGAATTTGCTAGAAAAACTGCTAGGAACTTAAATACTTTTTTAAAAGTCTACAGGCATTAGTACTCAGAGGTGGTCACTGCAGTTCTCCAGAAACCTATCCTTTAACCTACCCTACACACTGCTTTGCTTTTTCTAGTTATGGAGATAAATATTTTACTGGTAGACTGAAACTAAGTTAAAAAAGAAATTAATCTCCCGAAGATCACCGTTATTTTTTAATGCACTATTGCCCTCATGTTGGCTTCCCCAAACTTATAAACCAAATTCCATTGAATCTTGTCTCCAAATCATTGCGGAACAAATTTGATTAAAGTTATCAGGTATTGAAACTAATAGAACTAAGGGACTAGATGAACTATATAGCATTCATAGCCAGAAAGTTGACTTAAGAGTCTTTAAAGTTCTAAAACTTTAAGCCAAACAAATCCGCATATAAACAAGGTAACTACTTGCCAGAATGAAGTTTCTTGCTTACAAAGAATTCAAAGTAAGTAAAATCTTGCTGTACGTGAATAATCTTAAATCAATAATATTATTGAGGTGATTTTTGACTGAACTTGAAACCCACTATGTAATAGTAGTTCCCTCATTCATGTCACCAGAACTGACTTGACTTAAAAATTCATTTTAAGAGGCAAGTATTAACAAACATGAAAAATAAAAATACAACAAACTATACATTTCTTATGATACCAGTTCATTCTTATTAATAACAATTATTTGGAGAAAAAAAGTATGAAAATCATGTTATGTTATAAAAATCCCCAGAAAACATACACACACACACACCTTTTCCCAGTGGACAATCTCCCATGCACCATTCCGTAATACTGAAAAAGAAGAAAAGAAAGGAAAATTCTCCTGTTGTACAAATAAATAATATGCAGGCATATGTTCAAGTTGTCAACAAAAGCCAAACTGACAAACATATTTACAGAGCACTTAAAAGCATGCTGTGTCTCCATTAACTCTGGTAATATGTATTTTATATGAAACTTTTTGTACTGCAGAAATTTACTACAAAGTAAATCATTATATTTTACAGGATATGATAATCAACTAAATCTGATGTTCATTATATTATACCAGAAGATATGTCTTCCAAAAAAATGTAATAATAAGAACAAAACGTTCTAAACTGTTAAAAGAAAAAAAGTTTCTTTTGAATTAATTTGGAAAGTAGTATGGGGAAAAAAAAAAAAGCACATCAAGAATATATGTTTGCTCAGTTTAAATACTGACAAGAGGATCACGCCCTAAAACAGGTTCACACAAAGTCATCAGCAGGTTTATGATTCAGTTGTTACTGTTATTGGCATATCATGGAACTCAGGATAAGGTCAGTCACCTGGAGACATAATCTCCATAAATATATTAGCAATCCCCCAAATCAATGCATGTCATTCAGTATAACATTTACTATAGGATTTCCTTGACCCTGTAATGAATATTGCAAGCACACTCCACTACCTTCATTTTAAGTATTGCTGCTACAATTAAAAAAAAAATGTTTTTATTTTTACTATTTTTTTTACTCTGAAATCACCATTCTGCCTGTATAGTTCTCACTTGCTGCATACCTCAAAGATCCACAGTATGAGGACAGTAAAAATATCATCCCAAGTAACTCAAGACACTTGATAACTGTGCCACGAACTACTTTTTCTTTTTGTTCTTTTAATAGAAAAACTAAGACGGGAGTTCTATAGTTTCAAAGCTGTCAGAGTTGTCCAGGAGCATCTTTAAAAGCAGAGCCAGAAGCAAAGCTCTGCATCGCTCCTGCCAAGGGCAGTTCTGTCCTCACCTCACACAGAGCTGCACACTCTTGCTGTTTATGGTTAGACTCTGGAACAAGCCAGTTTAACTCACTAAACGGTAGGTTGGTTTTATTTGCTGGGTTTATCTAGCAGAGTTAGTTGAAATGAGCTTGCAAGCAGATGAGTCACACATGAGAATGTATTGTGAGACCTAGAGCCTCAGGAGTGCCCTATCCTCAGCTTAATCCAAAAAGCCTGTTAGCACAATTAACATAGACTGGCACTCAGTCAAACCTCTTAAATAAAATAAGTAAATAAATAAATAAAAAGAAGCACTGTTACAATTTGCCTGTAAAAAGTCAAGCTTGGCTTTCAAATCTGTATCACCCCTTTTTTCAGCTGGCTCTTCTCTAAAAACTAGATTTCAAAAGCAGGGCTGTGGACAGGCAGGGCCCATCTCCCCGACAGAAGCTGCCTGGGAGGACACTCTGCACTGCAGGAGCGTAGGCTTCACTGTGCCACAGGGTGAGACTGCGTCCTGGCGTCCACCCATTCAGCCTGGAGTAGGAATACCATCCCTAATGCAGCTCGGTAAACCAAAACCTTCTGCAAAAGGTACTCATAGTAATGGAAGCTTAGGAAGCTAATTACTGTGTCTTGAATTAAATGATGGCCATTTAAGATCAGGGAAATTAAGGGAAATCCACACTGATCCGTATATGCATATACTATTTCATTTATAGATTTAAAAGAACTGAAAGTGGAGCTGGATTTTTATAACACACTAAGTGGCTACTTTTCAGAGCTAAAGAACTGCTGAATAGATATAAAAAGACAGAGTACCACACTGATTAACCCTAACTTACTGCTTTGACAACAGTGCACTTAAGATCTGTGCTGTGCTGCTAATGAATCACCATTAGCATCAAGGAAAATCTTCTCTTTCAGTGCCAGCGATATTTGATGCATCCTCATTACAATTTCAACTCAAAAATGTTTTTCATATGCCTGGAATTTTAGGAATAGTAACCAAAGTATCTCATGAGAGGTAACCAAAGTTTGAGAGAAAATAAAACAACAGGGTTCTACTAATTCAAAACTTGGTATACTCCAGATTAAAGTTTGAAAAGGTGCTC
>NW_010581264.1:0-66290 GCF_000705375.1 Tinamus guttatus | reverse complement strand
TGGGGCTGGAGAATGCAGCTTGCGCGAGGGTGCCAGTCAGTACTAGTCAGTACTTCTTGTGGGCAGAAAAGGAAAGCCCAGCTTTCCAGCCCAGGGAAAACAGAATAATTTGGAATATGGATTTGAAAATAAATTGTCTGGATTTGGAAATAAACACAGTTTTTTAGTTTTTCTTTGTCCCCCCGCCCCCCAGGCCATTGGCTGGGAAACCCGCTGGAGTCTGGCCCTCAGACCAGTGCGCTCCAGTGCGCTCCTCTGCATCGGCCTCTGCAGCACCCTAGATGTGTTTTGGTCTTGGATGAACAAAGATGATGGGGTGATGTTTATTTATTTATTTACTAGAAAAACGTGAGATAAAATCACAAATCACATGCACTTCACATCCAATTTTAAGAACTGCTTTGTGTAGGTCAAATTCAGACCTGTCAGAGGCTTGGGCAATACAACTTACTTTGATCAAGGGACAACTTTTATTTTTCTTCTTATATGACATAAAAGCCTTGTTGAAGCAGCCAGACGACTGTCTCAGGAGGAGAGATTCAACTGATCTGTAAAGGTCCAGCCTAAGTAGGGCCTTTTCCTGATAAAGAAAAACCTCATGGATGGCTTTGCAATTCTTTAGAGGTATACACCGTAATTGTGTGGCTGCAGCAAATTCACTGGCAATTCCCTGGCAATCTGCTGTCAATATACATGTCAGTAAATGTGCATCTCCCTGAAATCACCACAGTCCTACTGCATTCCGTGAATGACAAATAGCATTGCCACTGCAATCCACTTTAAAATCCATTTTAAAAGGCTGTCTAAAGTTTTCTATGCTGTGGGATCTCTGGCAGGTGCAGTTTTCTGTTATCGAGGAGCATCAGTAGCAAAGTAACCCACTAGAGTATAGAAGATGTTAAAAACAATGCAGACAAGCGCCCAGAGACACCTGCATCTCTACAAGAAATTTTCTTTTACAATTCCTGTTTTAGTAAACCCCTGGTAAACTGTTGCATCCATTTCATTATGCAGCAGACACTCTTCGCCCAGATGCCATCCACACATGCAAAGCTATATTAACTACTATGTTTTCTAAGAGTTCCTGTCCACTTGCAACATGCTGGAGGAGAAGCCCAGTAGCCTTGCTCTCTCCTCTTTACCTTCCTCCCAGGATCTGCGGGGAGAAACAACTGTCCCTTGTAATTCTTTATTCTCTTTGGAAGAGCTCCATCCCTTCACCTCCTACAGTAAATAAAACCTATGTTGCCAAGGCAGTTTCCATGTCCACACAACTCCCTTCCTTTTTTCTGGGGGGTAGAAACAGGTTTGCAGCTTTTTTTGCAGCTTCCTTTGACAGACACACTCCAGAGTATGCTCCATATTTAAGGAATCCAGTATTTGCCTCTGGATCATAGCTTGTTCAGGATGTGCACAACAGGATGCAAGAAGGAAGCAAGTGAGGCCAGGGTCCAGTTTAGCTGTAAACTCTTCCATGGGAACCAGCATGCCACAATCATACTTTAAAGGTTAGATAGTACTATAGGTTGAACCTCCTCTTTAATTGCAGTGTAGATTTTTAAATATGCTCAAGCTCTGATGCAGCTAATAGCAATTTCTAAGCGTTAAGATTATTGACAATACCTTTTGGCAGAAAAGTGGATAGAAACTGCCCTTTTTAAACATAGCAGGGATGCACAGAAAAGAAAAACACAAGTTATTTCAGCTAGAGAAAAAGGCTTGCAATGACAGCTGAAGTGTTGAGCTAGTAAAATAATATTGAGAAATGACTCAATTACAAGTATATTCATAGAACAAAAATAATTATATTCTGCTGCATAAATCCACAGATTAGACTAAGCTACTATGATGACTGACATAACCAGAAATAATGGTTGGATAATGAGGACCAGATTTGTCTATTTTAAGGACAGGCACTTTAAACCTACAGCCACCACCAAACAGACTTATAGATTCTCATCTTCTGCTGCCTTCAAACTGAGATTGACAGGACTTTTAAAAATTACGGACTTTAGTTAAATGAGGTAGTGTACTAATAACAGGCTGAGTTGTGCCACACTGTCTTTAGTAAAGGAGTATAGGAAGAAGATAGGAAGAAGCAAATACTGGGAAGAGAGCAGTACCACAGTGAAAATGTACCTTACCTGTGTTTGAAATCGTATGCTCCTCAGTTGCCATTTACTGAATTTTGGCATCTTTTTTAAGTCTTGGAGTTTTTAAAGTAGTGCAATGGTTTTTTTTTCCTCCTCTCTTTAATTTAATGTTATGTTCCTAGTGTTCTAGGACAATGTATCAGCTAAAGAAGTTAAAGAATGCATTTTATTTGCAAAGAAAGAATTGAAGGCAGTTTTCAAGCTAGTACTGACAGATTTGGGAGTTTAAAGAAGTGCTATAAAGTTTATGAGGGATGTTTGCTAGTACAGTGATGGGAAAATCTTATATCTACAGCATGCAGAATAAAAATCTCAGTAGAAACTATGATAATACTCTGACAGCTAATAAGACTTGCCTTACTGAATAAGATAGGTCACATCTATCCTATGTGACTCCTCCTTCAATCTGCAGAATTAGGTTCAGCCTTTGAGGTGGAAGTTCACCATTTCTTCAACCCAATTGTGTATTTCGTCCTGGGAATGAGCGATTTACTCTCTCTTTTAAAACAGAGAGTTAGGAGTTTCTCAGAATTTAATCACAATAGTGTTCCTTTCCCATATTGACATTGCCACTGAGCAAGACTATTTGCAAATCCAGAGTACACTGTCATGTGTTATGTGTTCTGGCTCAATTAAGTAATCAGCGTTAATGTCTTGCTCATAGTGCTCAGAAATAATTATCCTTTATAGTTTGGAGATACCTGATGCTACGAGAAGGACTTTCAAGCAAGTCATTGGCTGTCAGTAGCTTTCTTCAGGCCTTTTATGTGGCCCTTACATAAGTTGCCCCTCTCTTCCCTTTTGTAGTATAAATAAAAACTGATTTTATTTTTAAAACTAATGTAACAAGAAGCCTCATTCATAACGGCCATACTAACAAATCTGGGATAACACTATGATTTCTGCATGGTCTTATTACTTCAATTTTCATACCTGAAAATCAGAACTTAGGTCTGGACTTCATTATTCTAAGAGTGTTGTTCAGCTGTAGTTGCTGAACTAGATTGGGATTACCGAAATCTTTAAAATCAAAATATCAAAGCAATAAGAGTCATTTGGGGTTATGTGGTATTGCCTTTTTTTTGGAAAGAAGAAGAAAAAGGAACAAAAACTAGAGGCAGCATTAGCAGATTTTAGACCATGCTGTTTCTTCTTGCCATTGTGATGCCCAAAGGAGCTAGGGGATTATTTTGTCAGAGAGTTCTGTTACGAATAAAACAGGTATATTCCATCTAAGATTGCTGGCATGGCTCCTATTCCACAGTCTTTGGCTTATCATGGGTATTTCTGAAAAGGGGGGGAGGGGGGAAAGATAATCTTATCTGACCAGCTAAGTCTATTGGCCTTAAGTGATACAGACTATTAAACCCAACTGAAATTTGTCCTATAGTAAATGGTACTTTAACTTAAAATTTTGAAGTTGCACATTTCCTTTTTCTTTTTTTCTTTTTTTTTTCTTTTTAACCATAAGCCAACCTACATGCCACTGTAGTAGCTACCCAGAGTAAGAAATATTCCCTTGAAAGTGAATGCATTTCTAGAAAGCGAAAATGAAGACTGTAGGCCTGAAGTCAGCATAGACTTCACATTAAAAAGAGAAATCTCGTTTTTTTCTGTGTCATTGTAAGCATATATGAAATGGTTTTAGTATATGTGAAATTTTCTTTTCTGATACACTGTGAGAAAACAGGTGGCCAAGTTTCATACTATAGTAGAAGTGAAAATTAATACTGCAACTGCTGATACCTTTCCAAAGAGGTGTGAAAAAGAGCTATGTTTCATTGTCAAATTCCATTTTTTTAATTTATTTTCCATTTCATAAAGTATTGCAGCAATTGGAAGTTGTGCCATTACTTTCAAACCCTCACAACTTTTTAACCAAACCTTTTAAGTTTAGTATGTAAAATACTTATTATCATAGCACAGGAATTTTCTAATGACATTGTCTAAATAGCTACATTTGAAATTAAAAAGTCTACAAGTCATAAAAGTCTACAGTTTGCCTATCGGGAGACACCATATGCAGTTGCTGAAGACTATAAAACAGTGCAGTGCTCAAAGGAGCAAAAACACATGTAACTGAATCTTACTTTCTTCACATGCTTTGACTCTCTGGATTAGCATTTGTGTTTTTTTATCATTTTTTTCAAACTGTTTTGCACATATCTAAGCAAAATCTTATGCAACCTATTCTATATAGGGAGATCAGATAATGTGCTGTGAAATTCTTCTTGAAGCCATTAAATTTTGTTTCCTAGATTACATGTCACCTAATTATTATTCTCCAATTTATAAATCTGTCATGTTAGGTTTCTTTAAGATAAGTATCTTCTAAGATAAATATGATTCCAGGGTGCACAGGGTGGCATCCAGGTGGGTTTGGAAGATCTCCAGAGAAGGAGACTCCACAACCTCTCTGGGCAGCCTGTGCCAGGGCTCTGTCACCCTCACAGGAAAGAAGTTCCTCCTCATATGGAGGTGGAACTTCCTGTGTTTCAACCTATACCTGCTACCTCCTGCCCTGTCACCGGCCCCCATGGAGAAGAGCCTGGCCCCATCCTCCCTACAGTCACCCCTCAGGTTTTTCATTCATGAACTGCTAAACAACCTAACCTATTTGTGGCTAACCTACACTCAGTAAGCCAGCAAAGTCTACCCAGTGTACTCATCTATGTTATCAATGTCTCGTAGCAAGAAATGAAGAATTATTTGACTTATACTTGCTGTTGCTTTGTTTAAATAATGGTGTTTTGTCCTTAAGTGTTCTATACCCTATTGCTCTAGCTTAAAAATAGATCAGAAAATAGGCTCACCAGTGCGAACAAGCTGTCAAGTTTTCATTACAGGATATCTTTGAACTGTACAAGACAGTGTAAATTTATAGTGTCTATCTTTTGTAATTATGAAAGACAACTTCTCCTTTTTTGAGGCAAGGTTTTTTTTTTTTTTAATAAAAGAAACCTCAAAACCCTCTTGTGGGTGTTCAGATCCATAGAACATACCTCATTATATATAATATAATTCATCCTCTAGGCTGGTGTATAGAAATCCATGAAGATGTCCCTGCCAGTTACCAACTCGGTTGTTTAGTTGCCAACTGCAGCAACTGAGTGTATAAATAATTCCCCGGTTCCCTAACCAATACCCCCAAAATAATCCAAACAGAAAAGAAATGGATCCAAACGCAGCATAACAATCAGAGGTTCAGTCTATATACCTTTTGGGTTGTCAGCCTAGCTCCATACTTGAGCCCAAGTTTCCTTCAAACATATGCATGATGAAATTACAAATGCAGACTCATGAACACTGGAGTAGAGACCTAGGGACACTTAACTCCATAGCATAGGCCCAAGCCCACATTTGCTTAAAATGAAAATCAAGGGCAATTTTTCTGATTTGCATTCAGTAATGCCACATGGAAGCATCGAATGGTCAACATCAGGCATGCTAGTTCATGAAAAGACTTGTCACACGCTTAAAGGAGCTGTGGGAGTTGCCAACAGCCAGTCAGGTGTCTAAAATGGCACAGTTCAGTTACGGTCAGCTTCTGGCCCGTTTCTTAGCATGGCCTTGGAAAGACAGGATAGGTAGCATTACGTGTGCCATCAGGAATATAATCACCAAAAGCAAGCATGTCAGTTAAGATCCAGTGAACTCTTTTCCAGTAACAGGAGGGGCACAATAGCTTTTTAATAAACGTGGAGGCAGGGAGATTTCCTCATCCACTTCCAAAACAGGCTTTCCATAACTACATTTGTACAAGATAATGACAGAATGGATACAGACAGGGAGAATGGCTACATGAGAAGAGATGCTTGGGGGCCTGTGCCTCCAATTTTATCATTTCCACTTGATAGTGCCATATACTTCTGTAACTTGTCACACGTGACTTCCAACTTCTCAACTGTAGCTTTCTTTTACGTGTTGAACTGATTTTAGGATGACCTTATGTCTTAGCAAGAGCTACATGTTTGATAATTCTATATTTTTCTATACTATTACCTCTACAGGTCTGCTGAGAAGTGACATATCTATGTTTTTTATTCTGAGCCTGCAAGGAACCTCTTCTATGACCTTGGATAAACACTCCCCCACTGTTTTAATTTGTGTGTGTGTGTGTGATTTGAGCTGTTCAAAACACTGTCTCTTGATATGCTTTTGGTGGTGCCAATCCCACTACAGTGGGGTGTAAGTGTCAGTGATTAGGTTAGTGCTCAAATGATCCTACCATCCAGGGCTCTCATGTTCTTAAGTAGTTGGCATAGGTCTCAATGTGACAGTAGAGAATGTATCTTTTAGGACTGACAGTACTGAGGTATTGTAGGACCTTGTATGCTGCAAAAGGAAAGCAAGGGCTAAAGGAGAACAGGAAAGTATAGGTCTGTATGTGACCCTCTGACAGTCACTCACAGCTGTAAAAACTATGAGGAAGAACATAATGCCCAAAATAAGGGCTGTGCCAGAAAGCAAGACAAAGATTTGATCTCCTGCCAGACGTGCTGGCATTCATACTGCTTTCAGGACTGTTGCAGCATTCTGCAGGATCCTTTGATGTTTACAAAGTTGAGACAAACCCAGAAGCTCAGCAGACAGAAACTGAAGCAGTCATGCTGGTCATTGCAGCATAGAAATGTGGTAAGCAGCTTTGCCACATAAGGAAAACAGCACAGAAACAAGCAGCTTTGCATGTAAAGAAAATGGATCAGAAAGTGTGTGACTAACCACATATTTTTGTATTTTTTTGTGTGGCTAATCACATATTCATGCAAATGCTTGATTAAAAGCACACACCAAAAAACCCTCAGAAGAGGAACAATATGTAGATGTTTATGTTAGATTGGTTTCTTCCATGAGCACAAGCTATGTAAGAAAGTATTAGAAGAATATTGTCAAGTGGATGCCGCAGGTCTTCAGATTATTAAACATGGTCATTTAACCCTGCCAGTCACTGATTACTTTCACTTTAGGTAATTGGTGCATGTTTAGGCTATATGGCTTCATGCTAATAAGGATAGCATAATTCACTGCTGTATTCCTCCATTTTATGATTTTTTTACACTTTTTATTTTAATGGTATTATGAGGTTGTAAATATGGATGCTGAACTACGACAGTGAAGTTTAGACTTAAAGCAGCTGCAGATACTTTCCTGACCGTATTTTAAAATGCTGATATCTAATTAGATGCATATCCGTAGGAGAATGAGAGGAGAGAGAATAGGGAGAGCCTGGGGAAAAACAAATGTTTTCAGTTTTCCAGGCAGTCAGTTAAGAAAAGCACTTCTGAGAAGAGATTTAAATATCTGTATATATATATCACCAGGAACTACAGTGACAGAAATATTCAAATGACAGTGAAGCAGAGGAAATCTTAAAACAAAAATGCATCATCCATCTGAAATGCGCCCAAAGCCGAGAGGATGCTGCTGGTTGTGCGCTGCGTGAGTCAGCTCTTTGTCTGGGGAAAGGGAGCAGGTGCCGCTCTGAAGCAATATGCGCTTTCTGTCCCCTTGCAGGGCAGCAGATGTGAGCCTGAAGACAGAGCTCTGTGCTCTCTGGTCTCTCTCCACTTTCACTACACCCAGATATCAGCAGAAAAGCTTGGTTGTTTATGAGAGAGAGAAAATGGGCTATGGGCGGGCTTTCTGTGTTAAAAATACGGTATAACTATTTGCCTGGGAAGCTGCAGAGCCTTTGCAGTGAATGTGGTGATCCACTTGGCTGTCAGAGCACTGCTTTATGGCATTGCTTGGAAGAAAATGAAAATAAACTCAGGGAGGAATGAGTGTAAGATTCTAAACTTGCAGATCCCAGGGCAGTCAAAGAATTTGGCAGCTAAATCTGTGGGCATTCTGGATTTTGGCAGTTCTGACCCAGGGCTACAGGAGCAGAGCAAGACCCTTCTCTGCAACTGCGCTTCCCAGTGTCACCTCCAGGATCAAGAAGCCCGTTAGCAGGTTAACATTCAGTCAAGGAAATACTAAATTTCTTCTGCTCTTCTGTTGTCTCTACTCACAACTGTGTAGAAAGGTGGAAGCCACATGGCTGCAACTCAGAGGACTGAAATGGCTGAGGGAATGGATAAAGGAATACAGGAGGAAGGAAACAGCATACAAACCAGAGGAAGAGAGATCTGGTCCAGGAACTGAAAACAATGGGAAATGTGTGTTTAGTTACCAAAATACATCTTTTTTAGGCCACTTTAATTATGGCCCTACCTTTTGCCAAAGCCAATCGTTAAGTCCATGAAAATGTGCACTCTTAACAGTTCCAAACAAAAAGCGTGACATTCAGAAACTCCTGCTTTCTACAGGTCTGTGGACATATTTTTGATATTCAGCTTCTCCAAGACCTCAGTTAAGACTCTTCATTTGGGGACTGTTTGCAAATGGATAACTCTGGCAGCATGTGTGTTTTGAAACTCAGGACTGTCAGAAAATATTTGTGGAGTTTACTGCTCGTGTCATTAAGTGATTCTTTGAGGATGATATCCATCTATAAAAAAAGGTAGCTCTGATGGTAAAGATACCAAATGGTTTAGATTTAAATCTAATAGTTTTAATAAAAAGTGAAAATAAATCTACATGATAGTGATTTTTTTTCTTGTTGTTATCCTGGAGTACTTTGAAAGTAAAGGAAGTTACACTGTAAAGTTTACAAAGCCAGTTTGCTAACAGTTAGAAGCAACAGAATTCAGGCAGCGTGTTGACTCTTACAGGGTTTTTTTTTTTTTGTAACGTGCACATGAAGCACTGCCTGGATTAGACTTTGGTCACATACATTACTTCCCCAAGTTTCCAGAGCAGTTTCATTTTCATTTTGTGTTTGTGAGGACTTTGTTTAAAGTCCTTTGTCTAACTAAAATCTCCCACTTTAGAAGTACCCATTTGTTTGTACACCCTAGATAGAGAATATTTATGACTAGATAAATGCCTGCCAGAGGTAAAATTCACTGTTATAGAACAGAAATGCATTGGATAAACTGGTAGGTCTTGTTGATGTCTTTGTAAGTATTTACAACGCAGATTCTCCTTCACATAAGTAATGAATATAGAAAGATTTGAGGAGTGAAGATACTGGTCATGCACATGGAACCTCACAATAGTGGGCCCTTATGAAATATTCTAACCATGTGAATGTATATAATAGTGTTTTAGAAAGTGTTTTGCCTGACCTTTACACAAAATAACGTCCTTGTGCTGGGCTCATTAAAAAATGGAAGCATGCACTGTGGTAGGAGTCTCTGAAAAGTTTTGAAAGGTTCTTAAGTAGATGGAGAAAATGTAATATGACAGATGCCCATTCTTCAGTGTTAGGGAGGTGAGAATTCATGTTTTATTTTTGGAATGTTTGATGTGTCAAAAAAATCTCAATCAGTCTGGGTAATCAACAATGTAACAAACAATTTAGCCCATACTTCTCTGCTCCCTTTTTATTTATATATCTTCAGACTGTAACAATTATGTACTATTCTATTGCTGCATTTCAGAAAAATAACTAACATGATTAGTCTGTTAAATTTGAATATAAAAAGCCCTTTAGTACTTTCCCTCCTCATAGGCCAGATTCATTCCAGGTGTACTCAAATAGAGGCAATAGAATGCAATCAAATTATATGAATATTGACAAATAAAGTTTTAGAAATGTGTCCATGGAGCCAAGTGTATATCTTGTATTAGTCCAAAATACTGCCCGATATCTGGCTGGGTGCTTGGCAGGAACAAGATGATCACAGTGCAGACTTAACAAGCGCTTAGGACAAGTGTCTGTCCAACTATTCCCAGGGGTAGCAGGTTATCTGCTCTAAATCTGAATTCAGCTGAGTGTTTCAGTTTAAAATAGGAGACATTGGAGGTAAAGATGGGCTTAATGGTTCTGTACAGATGGCATCGCTCGAGTGTGGAAGCTTAGCAGCTCTTGGCACTGAAGCTGAAATTGCCAGGCATTATCTGTGACTAGGCATGGGATAAATCTTCCCCATGAACTCAGAAATGGTGGCTCTTGTAATAGTGTTGGGAATATCTAAGGTTCTTTCTGATCCTCTGCAGATGTCCAACTGGACTCTTGACCAAGATGTTGGTATGGCATTGGACCCATTTTCCGCTGTAATATGAATACATAATTTGTCAGCAAGACTTCTGCTCTTCTCCTGGACATTAAATGTCCTTGAGAGCTTTCCTTTTCTTACCATGACCTGGGGATTGGGATCTTTTTTATTTTTTATTTTTTTCCTCACAGAAAGAAGCTACAAACTTCCAAAAGTAAAATTTCCTCATTTTCTGCTTGTGTGCTTCCACATAAGACAAGGTCGCTAGCCTTGTGTGGTGCATTCTGTGTGCAGCAGGCATTCAGGGTCCATGCTCCACATCCCCTTTCATTGATACCTATCCATTTTCTACCCTGAGTGGCTTCCCTGCTGCTGAAATCACAAAGGCTATAGCCACAGTACTCCCATTTAAAAACCCCTCTCTGAGTCAGAGCCTAATGGCATTACAAGGTCTGCAACAGCTGCTGCAGAGATATATCTGTGAGTCATCTGAAATCCTACGACGAATAAAGCACTAATCCAGCATCATAGCCTATACTGATGGCCAAATAAAAATGCTAAATATAAATAAATCTAACAGAATGTAAACACTGTGACAGGCTGGTAAGATGTCAGAGAAATCAAAATATTCTAATTATTACCCCCAAAATGGAAAAATGAGGGGAAAATGCAGAAAGCCTCTTCTCTAAGTGTTCCACTTTCCTGTTAGATGTCTAGAGGTACTGACATCCATTTAGATACCATAACAGTAATGTGATGTTTATCTGAGAGAGAAGAATCATAAAATGAAGATGGGCATGTGAATTCATTTCCTATTAATGTCATGTGTTTGGAAATGAAAGCAAAATGGTCAGATTTTGAGACACAGAATAGAATTCACCATGTGTAAAGTTTAATCAGTCCATCTAGTTTCAGCTGCAAAAGTTCACAACTTCATTAACGCTAAATTTAGTTTTGTATGTCTTACAAAGTTCATTTGAGATGTGCCAGGATATAAAGATTACACTGCTTTATATATTATTTTAATTCTCAAGCATTAGGATGC
Source organism: Tinamus guttatus (assembly GCF_000705375.1). The sequence continues at coordinate 55,047 of NW_010581264.1, read as the reverse complement.
TGAAAAAGGGCAGCTGAGCAATTGTTAACTCGGATAAGCACTTGCAGTAAATCCAGCAGAAACACTTGATTCAGTATCACTTTCTTTTCTCTGTAGTAGTCTAGGTTAAACTAAATTTAGTGTTATGGAATGTAAAGACTAGAAGTGAAACTGAATGTGCTTTGGGTAACATCGCAATATTAATAAGATTATTTGTTGCTTTAAGCCCTGCTGAGATGGTAATCTATTTATATTTCAGCAATAGTAGGCACAGGTGCAGTGTTTTTAGCACCTAGAGCAAACAGGAGCTTGAACCAGAAGGATGTCTAATCAATCTAGAGTAAAATACAGTTATCAAAGAAAAATGAAAAAGAACTAACAAAAATAATTTTGTGCTAAACTGAATGCTTTTCCAGAAAGGGGATCAAGTACCTCCCACTGACAGCTTCTCTCTTTTATTTACTTTTCTTCATCAAAACAGAAAACAGACAAGAATGTAGTTGCAGATAATTCATTTCACTGCTTGTAGTGATTTCCACAAGTAGAATGTAGCTGACTGTGGTTACTTCAGGTAGCACTTATAAAATTCTCGGTTTAAATCAGCTGCCTCCCCTCACTCTCGGTTCTCACTGCGAGTGCGGCCACTCGCTCTGCTCGTGTTGCTTTCGTTCTTACTGTCCCCTTTCCCTGCTCGGGGACTCAGAGGCCCTCGGGGAAGGGGGTTGCTGCCTCGGCTGCAGTCGCCACTTTGCGGTGTCAAGTGTATTCGGGCAACATGATCACAGGCCCCGCACAGCAACCGAGCCGTGGTACCACTGCGCTGTGTTGAACACGGGTATCGGCCATGTCAGGCCCTGCTGAGCTCCGCTGCTTCACAAAATCACTAGTATTAACAATTTTTCATTTCTCTCTAGTAAAAGGACAAGCACTGAAAACTACCAAAGACAAGCTTTTAAAGTAATGTGTTATAAAATGGTATGTTATTTTGCAGCCATATGAAGCATTTCGTACATATTTGTGAAAAAAAAACATTATAGTTGTGGAGATCAGTTTAGTGGAGTTACTGGTGACATAGAATCATCACGTAGATCATGATGATCAAACATTAAGTGCAACAGGCTCATAAATCAAAGCAGTGACTCAGCACTCAGCACACGGGCTTTGCCTTACTTGCCTTTCCCAAAAGGAAATGTGTCAACGAAGACAAACCAATTCCTCTCTCCCTTTGTACGCCACCATTTTAGCAAAATGAAATGATTTTAAAAATGCTCTTAATTTAGGAATTCCACATTAGTATCAAGACGAGAGATTAAATTATAATCTAAGGTAAAATCCTACAGGTTAACCTGTGTATGGTGCCTTTGAACATAAATACATCTGTGCTATTTTACACAGGGCGGAATGGCAGATGTTTCTGTCCTGTTCCTAGCAGACAAGGATGATGCATTTCCCTGCTTGGTGAAACAGTTTTCCTTATCTCCCTTCTGACACATCCACTTCACAACTGCAATTTGTAGGTAAGAAGCAGTGGTTCCTCCATATGGAAATGCCTGCTTTTCCAGAATGCATGAAAAACTGAGGATGCAGATATAAAGATCAGGAAAAGAAAGCAAGGTCCAATTTTCCTTAGTAAGACCATCAAGCACAACGCTTAACATAAGCCTCTCTAAAAAGCATCCTTACAAACAGTGCTTCGAAGTTAGACCTGCAGACCGTAAGCTCAGGTTGCTCATTTCAGAGATACGGAAGAACCTCCCTGGCTCGATGTTTACTAAATGTAATTTGAAGGCAGTAGTTTGTGGGCTGAGCGCAGCCAGAAGTGAGCACGACTGCTCCAGCTCCTCATATCACTTTTGCTCTTACTGTCCCCTCTCCCTGAACAGGGACTCTGTGTCACTGCTGGGAACAGGGTTGCTACCTTGGCTGCAATTGCCACGTTACAGCATCGAGTGTATTATTTGGGCCATGCACAGAGAATGGAGCCAAGGACAACTGCACTGCGATGTACGTGTGTATTGGCCGTGTCAAGCCCCGCTGAGCGCTGCTGCTCCATGAAATGCTCTCTTGCAGAAGGCTGAGGCTCCAGAAGACTCATCTCTCTTCTTAGAAGTGCAAAGAGACAAGATAAACCCAAGGAGACACGTACACTAATGGGATTTTTGTTGGATAGACTGGAATTTATCATTACTCGTCTTTGTGATTACGATTCTGGGGATGGGGAGCTTGTCATTGAAGAAGCACCTGCTATAAACTGCTTTTGGCAGATAATAAAATTCATATTGTTGAGCAAAGCCTCAGCTTCAGCATACATGCTTGAGAGCAAAAGGAGCAGTTGTGAGTTTTTCCTTTCAATCTGTGATCCAAACAGCAACTCAAGGATGCTTTGTTTCTGAAAAATGAGAACTCGATATTAGCTCTGTGTATGCAAAACCCTCTGTTTCTATGGAAGAAAAATTGTCATTTGTCACACTGCACAATTCTGGAAAAATAATACAAACTGTAAGATAAAAAAAATCTTGGATGGTAACAATCATCTTGTTATAATACAAAATAATGAAACAGAAAAAAAAAAACAAGTGGTCATTTATGAAACTAAAGTAGGACATTCATTCCTAGTGTAAAAAAGAATAGTGGGAACCCCATGAGATGCTAGTAACCACATTTACAAGATTTCGGAAACTCATTCACTCCTCATTATACAGCACTTCGGAAGTACTCAGTTAATCATGTCTGGGGAGATAAGTGTTGTATGCTATAGGAGCTGATGCTATGGTATTTATTAACATAATTCAGTGATTTATAAGCTTGAAAGTTTGCTTTTCCAGAATGCAAAATATTATTATTTTAGGTCCTGTGTTTTGCCTCTTATTACTGAGTTTACAAGAACCACCTCCATCTGTATTTCTATTTGACAGGTTTTCTGAAATGAGTTTTTTTTTTTTAAATCCAGTTTAGGTGTTCTGTCTTTGCAATATATTGACAATATTTATCATCCGTCAAATAGACTAATCTGTACTCTTCCTGTGCCTTGGAATACTTTTGTTGTGTTCTGTATTTTTGATCCAGTTCCTATATTGACAGCAATATCAAGTTTTGAACTGATATATGTTTATGTACTCCTAAAAATCAATGCATTCTTGGAGCTGTCTGGAAGAGTATTCATCCAATCCTCATTATCCGACTGGGTGAAAAAAAAAAGTTTGTTTGATTTTAAAGTGAAAACAATAGCTCTTAGGGCCCAGATAACTTCTACGCTGTGCTTTTTCTCAGGGCTGCAGGCCTTGAAGCTCTGTCTTTCCACAGCTTTGGGCACATTTGCAATTATTTCTAAGAGCTTGTGTACTTTATAGGCAACCCACTATGAAGTACTTTGTATATTGGCTCTTGAGCAGTGTTTGCATGGTGAAAGTGAAGATCTCACTGCTCAGGAGAGCACCTTCTTTCACTGAACCCCTCGCATGCCGTGGGAGCTGGAGGGATGCAGCAAAGCACGTGCCTCTTGTAGCACACACTGAAACGGGATGCGACCCCTGTTCTGGTGGAAACTTCCTCCTTTCACTGCAGCGCTGCCACCCTGCTGTCCTTGAAAAACCATAGGGTGACCCAAGGCCCTAGCCAGCCGCAGGCTGGGATGCAGGGCTGGCACGCCGACAGCAACCCTGCGGTTTCCTGGGCACAGCTTTCCAGGAAAGCCCGTGCCCATTTCCCCCCGCACTGGAGATGTCTCATCCTCTGTGTGCACTTAATCTGTCCTCTTGTAAGGGCATAGGGGGATTCATCAGTCTGTCACGAACACCACAGCTCAGAGAAATGGGTGAACAGGCTGAAAGTCCCCAGCAGAAATACATTTGGCAATATCACAACATGAACATAACAGATTATTTGGAAATTATATTAGAAAGCACGCAGCTGACTCCTGGCTGATAACACTGCTACAGATCTAGCCACATAAGAGTCTTCAGTATCTAACTGACCATGCACTTGAGAACAGAAGAAAACCAGGGAAAACTGCACAGATTGCTGGCACTGATCAGGGATAACTATGATTTGTGAAAGACTGAATCTTCCTTTATGTGGCAATGGTGTTATTTTCAAACTAGTTAACTCCTCTGGTCTATGTTTGCTATTGCTTACCCAAAGTGAGAGAAGTAAGAAGAAGAAATCAATAAGAAAAGTCCTAATGATTGCCTGCTGCTGTATTTTGTTTAGACTAGCAACTCTCCTCTGTGAAATATGCTGCAGACCAGTATTAGACCATTATTAGGCCACTGGAAAAAGTCCGAGTTAATGATTAGGTGATACATTAACGGAGCTGCTTTAAGCATCTGGAATTTACCCTGCTTTGTAAGCACTATTCCTAGATTGTAAAATGAAGCAAGAGTCCAAGACTTCATAGTATTGATCTAATGAAGTTTATAACTTGGAAATTTTTTGTCAAATTTTATTTTCTATACCTTGAAAGATACCTCAAATTTTCCACTGGACTATTCCTTCTCCTTTGCCCCAGGGTTCAGGTTGTGCCAAGTGGTTTTGTAAAGAAATTCATGTTTCAACTGCCATTTCCTGTTTTTTTTCCCTGTCATTCCCAAGGGATATTGAACACACACCCTATACTAAACATATTTAATACAACATGAAATAATGCATTTTCTAACCTTGCCAGATTTTTATTTATCTACCTTTTCTCTTTTCATTTGCTGTTTTCAGTTGGTTTAGTTATCCCACATTATAGAATACTTCCCAAATTATTTCTACCAGTAGCAATAGATTATCTGGATAAATTTTCTCTTATAAATTAGAATCACTTAAAGACACCTCCTTTTCATTTAATTGTAAAAGATAAGTTTGTTTCCTCCTTTCTCATCTGCTCCTGTACAATAAAAACTCTTACCTTTTTTCAAAAAAAAAAAAAAAAAGATTTTTTTTTGCCTCTTCCCATTTGAAAGATCAAAGAAACCAGAAGAGAAGCTGATTAAATTACTTATACCTTTTACCTGTTTGTTCTGCTTATTTTCTGGCAACTATATTCTTCTTTGTACTGTTGTATCATTTTTTTTTCTTCCTCCTATTTCCTGGAATCTCTTCGTATTTGAACTTTTCTTACTTCTGAGAATTATTTTACTTTTCATCAGTTTCTTATTTCTTGAAATAGCGTTACACAAGGGAAAGGAGACAAAGGCAATGGTAAAAAGAAAGTCTCAATATAAAAATTTAGGATCTGCCTGAACTTTAAGAATAGAAATTTTGCTTCATCCCCTGGCTTTGCCTGCATTGCCCTTTTATAACCTGAGAATCTACTATAATATCACAACATTAGCGTTTGCCGCTCAATCACAATGAGAGTAACTACAGGACTGAAAGTTAGTTGTACCTTTTAAGTCTCCTGAACCCTGCTTTTCTTTTTTGGTCCAAAAAAGGCAATCTGATTAGCTTAAGATTAAGTCAAACCATGCACTTAATGGTTACAGTTCAAAATATCTGCTGCTTCTCCCCATCCCAATTCTCCTGTCTCGCTTTTGAAAGCTGATAACTTATGGCTCAGGTTTTCTGATAGAAGATACGGGATTGCATCTCCCTTTAGCCAGAAGAGAAAGTTTTATCTTTTTTCTCACTTCCAGAGCAAACATCTTAGAATTATGCAATTAATGTAAGTTTGTAAGATTTGTTTCATCACAGCCTCTTTCATTATTTTAAAAGAACTCTAAGGCCCTAGACTACCATGTTTGAATATGGCCAAGGTTAGGTAGCATATGAGGGGGAAAAAATCCAGCTGCCTCACTTGAAAATTTATACTTCACATACGAAGTGTGATTTAAAGATGGAGGTAAGCTTACCTAATGGCTGTTTGCACTGGAGAGAGGTGATGGATTCCCCTCCACTTCTTTCTTTCCCCTACCGCTTCTACCGGCTGCTTTCTTTGAGTTAGGGTGAGGTGCTTCAGGGGGTAGGAACACCACCATGACCACAGTAGTGTGTGTGTATGTGCGTGTATACACACACACACACATATATATATATATATATATAAAAGTCTAAGTACTCCTCTGCTGACTTAGCACTCTAATCTTACCGTAACAACAGACAAACATTAAAGAAGGTCTAGGACCAAATTACCATGAGAGAGGGAAATGAGGGAGAAGGACCATCCTTTTCCATGGCAATAGGCATTAGATTTGTTTAGCCATTAAATCACTTCCTAACCTGCCCTTTGTATGCCTAAACTCTGTTGTGGGTCCACCTCTAAGCCCACTGAAATGTATCAAAGAATCTTCGTTAACTTCATATTTTGGTCTAAACACAGTTGAGTAAATTAGAGGTTCATTAGGCTTAAATTATGCTTAAAACCATTTATAGAATAACTTTTAAAGAATAATCTTCCTGGATTTTTCAGCTAAGGTTTAATATGTCTTTTATTAATAAATCTATAAATAGAGACCAAAGGACAATCTTTTAAATGTTTCATTATCTTTCCATTGTTGTAGAGCTGAGCAGAGCTTGCAGTGAAATCATACACTCCTTTCCTAATGGTTTGGTCAGTCCTAAGATACTTAGAGAGTTGCATCATTTGATATGGATTCAGTAAATATACTTTTAATTTAATTGGTAGTTAATGTTTACAGTATTGACTCTGCTGTAATTGTCTCTATCATGTGGCTCACAGATAAAATAATTATTTTGTGACATCATAGCATAAGGTGACTTGCTTACTCTCCTACTTGTGATACTTAGCCTATGAATCTGTACTTAATGCACAGAGACCACCAATCCATCCCAGGTTTGCAAGGCACCATGCACTCTACCTTTCTGTTACATAAATTAACTACAAAACCCTATACGTGATGCAACAGATGAAGTGGACTTGGTGTTGATGGAAATGCCATCATGCTGCACAGTCTGACTAAACTCAAAACTCAAGACTCTATAGCTACATTTGTCCAAAAGAACAATCAGTGGGGCAGTTTTTTTTTGCAGGCAGGTGTAAAAGATGAATCCTGGAAGAAGTTGACAAAAAGGAAGTTTTTTTTAAAAATAAAAAAGCTATAATTACTATTCTGACTGTAGAAAGAAATCTGAAACCTCTAGTGCCAAGTTCAGAGGCATGGTCTGTACAGAGATATTTAGTTTGAGCTTATCAGAGTGTGAGGCACATTAACAAAACTGGCTTCATCTTTATGACCTTTCAGGTGCCAGCATTTTTGCTTGGATTTTTCCAATGTTTCATATTTATGGCAGAGAACTGAGAAATCGATCCTGTAGACTCAGCTTGGAAGATAGAATCTGGTTTAACAAAATAGTGAGGGGAAACGTGTAAATTTTTTGATACAGCTGGAAGATGGCAAGTCTACTTCAATCATTTCTCAGGTGGTTAACACATCTCTGTAGTAACATCACTAGAAAAATGGATTTTCTGGTTTTGTGCCCCTCTTTCAGAAGAGATTTTTATCTATTTGTCTTCCTGCTTTTCCTATAGGTTCTTTTGAAAAGAAAGACCTTACTGTGCTAGGACCTCTCAGTCACCAAACCATTAAGGATTATACAGGCTGGATCCATAATGAACCACCCTGTCTTCTGAGTGAAGAAGGAAATCTATCACATTCAATCCAACTGCAAACTTTTTCATGACTAATTTGTTTTAGGAAAGTGAATTTTTAATTCACCATTTTCCCTTTTGTTTGCATATTTTCACTAGAGTCATCTGTGTAATTTGTTTCCGCCTTAGTCAATAAACACTATGGCCAAAAGCTGAGTTTTGTATACTGCTTTAACTCGCTAAATTCACTGTGTCATTTTAACCACCCAGTCAGTCTTTTTTGGCATCACTCTCACACATCCTCCTTCTCTGCCTCCACTTCCCTGAGGAAAGTTCCATTTAAGTATTAGATTAGTGTTAAGTGAGAAATAATTTGAAATGTCTAGAAAATGAATTTTTAAACACTAATCTAAGCTGTTGCCTCTGTGTCGGATATTATCCACATAAGATGGCATAGAATGCCTGCAAATAGTTTCGTGCACCACCACAGACACAGGAATAAAAGTATGGTCCTTAAAGGCAGGATGATAGGAGAGAGGGTTATGCTTTTTTCATAGGTTTTCCTTCTGTCACCTCCTTGGTCCATGTGCCATAGCAGTTGTACCCCATTCTGCAGAAGAGTCCAAACTAATACAGGTCCATGAGCTGCCTTGTGTTGTCATTTATGGTATTCTAGCTGCCTCTCTAGCCGCAAACAGCGTGCCTAATATTGTTAGTTTTAATGTACCCATTTTCCTCCCTGAAGCTGTGAATTCCACACTTGCAGATACGATGCATGATTTCTGGAGTAAAGCTCAAGCATGAAACTGAGTTTCCCGGAATAGGTAGTGCCTGAGGGAACAGGAAAAAAAAAAAAAAAAAAAAGACTGAAAGAGCATGTGCAACAGAAGTGCCATAGCACTGCTATGTTGCGTTTTTACACAGATTTTTTTTTCTTCTTTTTAGAGTATTGCTAGTGGTCCTGCATGATTTGAGGCAAATATGAGAGTGCTTTTATAGGGCAGCTACTGTTAAAACATCAACTTGTTTTGTCCCAGTCACTGTATATCAACAAGGCAACAGTAAAACTAGGATTTGGAGTGTACTTACATCTCTTATGTTTCTATTAAAGCTGTGGGCAAGTAGAAGGGAAGAGGTCTGAGCTAGACAAAAGGCCAGAATTATAAGGAAAGCACTACCATTAACCTGAGCTAGATCCAGAGTGCAACAGTTCATGCAACCTGACAGGAGCATCTGAGCAAACGGGGTGGCATGCTTTCCTTCAGTTTAAACTAGCTGTCTATTTTAGATATGTATGATAGCTATCTGGTTTTGGTTTGTATTAGGCAACACAGAATGTGACAGCTAGATTTTACAAAAGCAAAACAGAGAGCCTTGAGTAACAGGTGCAAAGAAGTTGCACAAGCCCATGAGCATTACTGAGGAGGAATATGTCACCTTGCTGTACAGGCTAAGGTGCAAGATCCACTTCTCTCATTTGATAAAATCTATTTCCAGATTATCACTCTGAGTTCAGGCTAAAGGCCATCCTGGATAGTCGAACAAACCTTTTAAGGTCTTTTGGCATAGCTTTATTCTGAGCCTGCTGTGCTGATCAATTTAGAATGCAGTTCTAAATTTCAGAATGCAGATCAAGTTAGAATGCAGGTTTTGCATCAGGTTATTTTCCTGCCTACGCAGCTGCCTATGCATTCAGGGGCCCACAAAGAGACCAGAATCTGGGATTTTCCTTGGCTGCCAAGAGGAAAAGTCTATCCCTCACTACATATCTAAAGAAATTAAGCACTAACAGAATGTGGACTTTTTTTTTTTTTTAATAGGCTACATGTACTAAGTCAAGAACAGAAATTACAGACTATTACAAAACATTTCCAATAGTTCCTAAAGGGTCAGCAGAGGTTCACATTTGCCACACACTTATTTTACTAAAGACCGCCCTTCTGCAAATTTGCAGCAGATTAAGCAATGGCCTCACTCTGCCCTGATTCTCCTTCTCAGTGTTTCAGCTTTTGCAATCTCTACCTATATATATCAACAGTAGAAGTTCTTGATCGCATGTCTTTTTGCTCCATTAGCAATCAGACACATACTGTGAAATGGCTAGTGAAAGTTTCATCTGCTCGCTTTCAACCACAGTCAAATAACATCTATCTTTTCAGGTCGCCAAACTTTTTTTCTTCCTTCTGATGCAGACTTTAAAACAAGCTCTACAGGACAGGGAGCGCTTTTCACTCTAGATGTTGTGGGAACAAAACTTCTGCTCAGCCTGTGCCCTCCAGTCACAGGCTTCCCCCCAGGCGCACGCAGGTGGCTGGACGTGCCAGCGCCTGGGCAAAAGCAGAGCCCTGAAGTGCAGGGCAAAACTCACAGCCGCTGTGTTGAGTTGTGATAGCTCCAAATTAAACTATTACTCTTCAAAAAAGGGGTAAATGGAGCTTTTAAGTGGTCTGCACTACTTGGAACTTAGGATAAATGCCAGAGGAACTTTAATTTCCTCTCTAAACTTCTTTTTTAATTTGATGTACCCCAAAAGCATACAGGGAGTAACACACTGTGCTGATCCATTATATTGTTGATTCTTAGCTGCACAGGAAAATATATCCCTTCACTGAATTTCAAGGAAAGTCTGTAGTTGTAGGCCACATTAAAATGGGTATCACTAGTTCAGTACTGACAAAGATGACTGCATTATTTAATTTACTGCATTATTTAGACAGAAGTTTTAATTTTCAGAGTGTGGACTACATTCAAATAAACCATTTGGCCTTTTCTATTTCTAATTTCAGGAGAATGTTTCTCCTCTATTTGCAGTTTTGAAAATCCTCTTTATTCCCACAAAAAAGTAAAATGTAATAACATTAGGAAAGAATACATGGGAGAAAAGTTATGCCTCCTACTTCCACCAGCATTTCATTTCTTTCTCTGTTTTATCCTGTTCTAGTCTCTTACAGTTACATTTAATGGTTAAAAAAAGGAATTAATTTGCAACTTACCAGCTCTCTGCAGCTTGGAAATCTGTTCTAAGGAGCTGAAAGAAAAGAGTAAAAAACCTTTTGTCTTTGCTTCTTAATCAATGTACCAATTATTGTGCTTGGGAAAGATTTAAAAGCTCTTTTTGAAAATTAACATGGATAGTTTCACTGTTTTAAGCCATTAATTAAACCAATAGCCTGATTTAAGCTGTTAATTACATTCTACTAATTTAAACAGTTTCAGCAGGCTTATCTGAGCCTCAACCATATTTGTCATTTCAATGGCTAATTCAAGTGTGAGCTGTGTTTTCCATGACACAGTATCCCTCTTTTCCATTTCTAAGCATGCAGTCACATATTAAGAGCTGCACATTGCTACTGCCTTTTTTTCACCTCCACTTCAGAGAGGACTGCATTTCACTATGTGTTTTTAGAGGTTGGAAAACACTAGTGCACATGAAGGGAAGAAAAGAAACATTACTGTTTTACAAAAAATACCTTTCCCAATTAACCTCTCCATTCCTTTTTGAGAGGTTCTGAAGGTCAGATATTGTTATTTAAAAATGAATCCTTTCTCACCCAGAGGTCCAGCAACTGAGATGTTTGCAGGGATTTAATGGAAATTGCAGTGGAGGATAGAGTCTTCCAATAAAACTAGGAAACTACTGCAGTCCCAGAATAGCAATGAGCTTTGGGAGCCCTTTCTTAGCTGCCAAAGCTGTTTGCTTCTTACACCGGTTTATTGCAAGTCCTGTGTAAGAGATGCTATCTCTGTAGTTATATGGCAAGAAAAACTTCATTGACTGGGGACGTGGATGACTAAGCTTCACCCCCAAATAATAAGGTCAGTCAGAAGCATCTTGGAAAAGCTGTATTCCATTGATTAACTATTGCTCATAAGAAAAGATCTACAAAATCCTAGAGCAGAGCAGCTTATCATGGCTCTGTGATTCCTGATGGGAAAACAAATATATCATTTAACAGGAATAAAGTGCTTTTCTCTGGTTATCATTCCACTCCAGGCTCTTGCACTGCAGATTGTCTGGCAGACTCTCACAATTGTTTCCTCCTGCAGCTTCTGGAAATGATCTCTTCTCTTCATTAAAGAGAAATACGCCCAAAGCAGAAATGGGTTTTATTTGCTGTATTCCTTTGTACTTTTCCATTTTACCATTAACTGATTTTTAGCTCTAACTGTTTCGTATGTATGAATGTCATTTATGTCAAGACTTGTACAGTCCTCCAGGAAATTGGTGGTCTGCCAAAATCTGTTTCCTATTAATGCATTGATATTGCTGTTAAATCTTTGATAAGCACACTAGATCTCACTGACAGCACTAAGCAAATGTCCATACCTTTCAGTAGTGCAAATCTGCCCGCACACATGGAGCTCAAGAATTGCATACAGCAGGCTCTAAAGAGGAAAATGTGAAATGAAGAGTACATAAAAAGCCAATACGATATCACCTAAGTGTGTCTCCCATTTGATTTGCTAGAATTCATTTGTTTATGCTGTCATTAAATCTATGGCTATAGGTGGGTAAAGGAAGAATATTATCCAAGACAACTGTTTTTGTCAGAATATCCAATAGCAGGCACTTGGACACTAGCTAGCCGGCCGGTCCATTCTCCAAGAATGCTTCTTTCCTCCCTGTCATCCTCTTCCACAGCAGCTAAGAGCAGCCCCCCACCTCCCTCCAGAGAAGCTGCTTCCACAGCACTGCACTGCAGGGTGGCCAGATGGCTCGTTCCTCTTGCACAGCCAGAGGGCCACCTTGGAGGCACCCCAAATCTCCACCTGCACAAGGCCGCACTCCTGGACCCTAGCCTGGGAACTGCAGGAACTTTGGGTACATTTCAAATGGATGCTACTAAAAATAAGGTTTTTTTTCCGCCCCCCTCCCTAGCCTGCAGTACTGCACAGCACATTTCAGTGAGAGCTGGGTAGGAATGTGTCTCATGAGGAAGGTAGATGCTGCCTCACATCCTCTGCTTGAGGCAAGATTTTACAGGTGGAAGGCAGAACTGCTGTTTGTTGTTGCCGCCTAAAACACCTCCTTTTACTACCTAAAATGCCTCACAATCAACTGTCCCAGAGATAAGCATCTCCAACATCTCTAACCTCTTCCAGCTCCCCTCACAGGATATGTTTATTTTCTCAGTCACTTTCTGCAGCAACCAATTTTGTTGGCTTCCTGTGTAGGTAGCACTATGCCTGTGCTTGTGATTCATCACATTGCTTACGGGTGTCTAGCGTCTAGAAGCTGCCTCTGAAAGGTGATTTGTAAATACATCCTCCGTGTGGGACACAGAGAGAGAGACCAGGCACTTCACTGCCTGCTGCAGTGTTGAAATCTGTTCTTCACTGAAAGAGCTCAAAATGGAAGTTTAAACAGGAGTGCCAAGCCATACTTAACCTTAGCAGTAAGGTTACTAACTGGTTGCTTTTAAATCACAGAGGCCAAGCCAATTCCTTCTCTCACTTTTGAGAGATCAAGAGAACAAGAGGCCAAGGACATGTTATGTGGAGAGGATAGTTCATGCTGCTCCACCTTTTGCCCCTTATGGCCCTTCATTAGACATCTCTATTTGAGGTGCTTAAGCAGAATTTGGCGGGTAGGTGCTGACAGAATTTTATCTTTCAAAATCGTTGGAGCCAACATCCTTTACTTAGTGGGATTTGTCTCCCTCAAACCAAAGCAGAAATCTGAATCTTGATTTATTTTGAGCCTCCCTACTCCCCTGCAATCCAGAATCCCAATGCTGTCTCCCTGCCTTGCTATCACAAAGGCCCAACCTTCTTGCAGCAGCACCTGTCAATGACCAAAAAACCAATGGCAGGCAGATTCCTGCTTAGTTAGTTGAACTGTTTTGTTAATGTGGAAAAAATGATGCATCTCCTTCGCCACCAGCTCTGTTCTCTGACACAGCAGAGCCATTTTTTTCCCATCACTGCCTTCAATAAAACTCAGCCTCAGGCGAAAAACCTGGCATAGAAGACTTTAGTCCAAACAGTTAGACAGAGACATAAACAACCAAAACAGGATCTTTCAATGGAAGCTGTCAGGCAGTGACACTAGGTGTTATTACCAGCTCTGCCCACAGCCACATAGACACACACTTTGCTATGGTGTGCTCAGAGGGATGAAGTTCTTGAGCAACAGGCTCAATTTTGTCTCCATACATTGCCTACAGCTGTTCAGATGGTTGCAGTTTTATCCATATCAGCAGCAGAATGTAGCATAATAAATATATGAGAATTATTGAACAGTTGACAATAGAAATCAGCGAATATTTTTGGATTTTGCAGTACCCTCTGATAAGTGTGTTAATACTCATACGTTAGTAATCCATTAATTATTGTGCTAGGTCACAGACCATAAGTAACTATGTACTTTATGTACTTTTTTACCTCCCTAAAATAAAAAAGTACAAAAAAGCCTATGTACCTTTGTTTTCCTTTTTTTTTTTTTCTTTCTTTTTTTCTTTTTTTTTTAAAAAAAACAAGAAAGCAGCACATGCTAAATACTCGCACAAAAGTGTGAGGCAGCATAGAAAGACAGACAATTCTCAGGAAGAAAATAAAAAGCACCTTCTCATGAACTGAATTAGCTTAAAACAAAACAAAACCCCAAACCCATGCCCTTCCCAAAAACAAACAAACAAAAAAAAGCCCCCCAAAAACACTTGTTTGTGAGACAGAGGCAGAACTGCTAACTTGCCCCCACACCAGCTATTTAAGTCTTTGTCTCATTAGGCTAATTAGATCTTTCAGGTACATTGCTCTAGGACTAAGTGCTTTTAAACCTTTTTTTCTTTAGCAGCAGAGAGAAATAGAAGCTAGCCCTATTGCAAAATCAACATGAAATTAAAAATAAAGAATATAGATGAGCTTCTTCACATTGTATTTGTTTAAAAAAAAAAGAAAAAAAAAACTTTGGGGCAAAAGTAGAAACAAGGTAATTAGCCTCTTCTGCTGGCTACCTCAATAACAGGTCTCTGAGAAGCCAGGTGGTAACAGGAAACAATAATTAACTGGAAATCTAAATACATGGTTTAAGTCCTGATGGTCTGAGGAGGATTGATATTTGCCTTGTTGTTCTTGCTATGTATTTTCCTTTCCACCTATGAATGGCTTTAAGTTTTTTTAAAGCTGAACTCAGGCAGTCTCTGGAAACTAATCCTTGATGGAGGATCTAATTTGGATGATGGATTCACATATCTCCTTCTAGAGTACAGAAATCTTTGCTATTCTTCCTTCATGTGTTTTACAAGCAGCAGTAATGGTAAAAGAAAGAGAGGAAAGACCTTGAAATTATTCACATTTTCTCCTATTGCTATGGAAACTAAATGCTTTTTCGCATCAGTACATGCTATTGTACTTTATTATGGAACTCCAGTAAGACTTACCTTTGTGTACCGAGGAGCCTTATGTAACTATGTAGCCTCTCTTGAATTCATGTGAAAGTGGCAAGTCTAGACTATGAAGTAATGCTTTTGCTGTGTGAGTTGAACTCAAGATATTTTACATATCAGACTTTGCGGTCAGAATGACAAAGGCTGCCGCTTGCCTGAGGGAAGTTCAACTGGGTTATTCTAGAGCACCAGAAAGCAGCTATAAGAGATGTCTCCAAACACTTGTAATTAAAAGGAAATGAGCTACAAAATATCTTGCTATATGGAATAAAGAAAATACCAAGGATATCATCTCAGTCTTATGACCTACTGTGTAAGCTTCTTTTACATTAGGAAGAATTAGTTAACTAATTTCCTAAGACTATCTGCATTTTCTTGTCAACATCTGCACTTAGACCAGCTGTAGAAGAAAAGCTCTTTCTTTCCTTTGAAACCTTTACAAATGCTTTATGTCTTGTCATATGCTCTGTGAACAATCATATATTTCTGAGAGTTGAAAAAGAAAAATGTTAAATTCTATGGAAGTCCTTCAGAAAATATCTTTTTGACAAACACTTTACCACTTAAGGCAACTCTGATTTTCCTCCTGGCTCCATTTTGTAAACTTGACAAGTCTGGGTCCTTATATTTAATGATAAACTATATTTCATTTGTCCGTGTTGAGCAGAGTCTGTGAATCCATATATTTGATTTGTCTTCATATCCAAGGAACTGGGGAAGAGCTGTGCCAGGGGAAACACAGAAAAATAAACCCTAGAAGAAAAAAAAAAAAGGTAATGTCATCAGAGACTGCATACAGTTACAGGAAAAAAAATATTCTGAATGATTATACCATGGTGTGGTAAGTCAAGGCAGAGATCGAGAACAAAAAGCAGTGGGAAAATCAAGAGCAGACATAATGTTCTTGACAAATAGCTTGGGCAGCTGCTGCCCATCCAGCTCTCTCTCCTCGGGCCTGTGAACTAGAAGCTACTGTTGTATGTTTGGCCATTGTGAGAGAACTATTTCTCAGCCTTGGCTCAAGATTCACCTGATCTCTGCTATTAGTGCCAGTCCTGCTGAGTCAGTTCCCTTCGCTGCTGGGCCAGAGGCCGTGTTTCCTGGCTGCTTGCAACTTCTGCTGAAGATTATCAGTTTTCTGGCAACTTTGAGCATTACAGTAGGGAGTGAATAAAAACCAGAGATGTCAAGACTAGACATCTAGACTAGAGGTCTTTTGCAAGGTTGTATTAGGTGAGAGAGAGAGGTCTAAAAAAAAAAAAAAAAAAAAAAAAAAGCAGCATTTTGTTGTCTCCTAGACTTTACACAGAACCTGCCATACACCTCATGTTAACTAGTGCAGATGCAAACCAAAGAGTTGGGTTTGTTTGCTTGTGCTTTTATTTATTTATTTTTCCTTAGCAGTACATAGGCTTTGTGTTCTTCCTGGGGCAGCAGTTACTGACCACAGCAGCTATCTCTTTACCACAGATTGGGATTGCTGAACCACAAACAGGGAGCGCCCAATTTATTATGAAGAGAGATGATGGGGGCAGGTACTAGACCAAATGACCCAAATAGAAGCAGAGAATAGAAAACAGCCATGAGCTAGAGAAGAGGAGAAGAGATTTTTAATGGGATTTGGTGATTGGAAAAATTGTAATGAAAACGTCCTTGTTATAGAGACCCATACTACAAACTGCCCAATAGCACGATCTAGCTGGGGCAGACATTTCCTGCAGTACCAGCTTTGCTCTGGTCTCCCCTCCACATAGGTGTGTTTAACACAGAGCAGTTCGGTTGCTGAATGCTGGCCAGGTTTGAGGCAGTGGGTAAGAGCGAGAAATATTGCACCTCTATAGAGGTGAAAGAATGGCCAGGGCATCTTGCAGAGGGCTTGGACCTGGCCAGAATTTCATCACCATCACCCCAAAATCTAGGGGGAGAAGTTTAATGGGAATTAAACAAGAAGTAAGGGTTTTAAGGAGTTACCTATTGTAATTTTCTGTTTGAATTTCTGTTTCTTTGTTTAATGGGAATAAGATCAGGCCTTAAACTACTGAATAATTTCTAATAATACTTGGTGGCTATTTTTAAAATATTAAAACTGCGCAGTGTTTTTGAAGTGGAAAACTTTGAACACTAACCATTTTGCTTTGTCAAAATATTGTAATTTCACTGTCTTTGATTTAAATGTAGTTTTAAAATCTCTGCTACACACAAGAAATGAGTCATGAATTTTAAATGGTACAGATTAAAGCCTAACCAAAAATACTCATCCTTTCATGGGAGATAAAATTTTTCTGTCCTTTCTATTGTAGCAATGTGTACTACAATATGGCTGTTACTGGCAACAAAGTATGTTCACTATGAAAAGAGACAGACTCCAGCACAAATAATGTGAGTTTGTTGTTGAAAGACCTGCAGAACATGTATTTTAAAATATATGTGATTGCAGTTCCCATGTTTTCTCGCTTCTAGGAGGGAGACATGTTGCTGCAGTGCTCTGCACCAAACACGTTTTATTTTAATGCATCCTTCAGACATGAGTAGGCTATGTGTCCTGAACACATAGGCAAAGAAGGCAAATTATATTTTTCTATTTATCTATCTATCTATCTATCTACACATATATTTCCCTAAATGGAAAAATATTAAGATTACAAACTCTAAATCTAAATAGCATCTTTGTTTGGACACATATTATTCCTACAGATCTTAGTTTGTTATGTCTATATTGCTGGGAGTTCTTTTGACAAACCTTCCATTGACTTCAAACTCATCATGATCTCTGCTGTCTGAGTAGCTGTGTAATCTACAGTTTTGTTCAGCAATAAACTTCTATATACATATATATATACACACACATGTATATATATGTATGTCTCTATGCTTTTTGTGCTTCTGTGTTAGAATCCTTTCCTGTGAAGATTTCAGGATACTGGATGTGGGGAGAGAAGGGAGATTGGGTTCCTTCCCAGGGGTGCCACACTGGGCACGTCCTCTTACATGGTGCAGCGTGGTGCACGCAAACAGGGGCAGTCTTCTCTTTAAGAGCTACAGAATCTCTTGGCCCTGCATGTGATGAGGCACCTGGAGACTCTGAGGTGTGATATTTAGGGTTTCAGTTACACCAGGCTATTAAGTACACTTTGCAGCATGGAAAGAAATGACCTGCACATTCACTCTAAACCCCTGCTTTGTTTTTTTTTTTAAATGCTTGCAATGTTGCAGAGATATATAATTTGTTATCTCACTTCTTTACTCAGGTTTTACATCTGCTATAACCTGCTTTTACATCTGTTGACACAGTGCTTCCAGATATACGATATAATGATAAACCCTGGCTTATAACTTCCTTATTTCATTTCATACAGTGAATCACAAGCTTTATTTCTCTAAACAAACAGAGATTGTTTCCCTTTGTTTTCCATGACATGAGTGCAAAGTGATCCTCATGGTTTCAGCAATGCTGAGACCTTAACATATTTATGTTGTGATTTTTTTTTTCACATAGCTTTGGTGCTGCTCCTATAAATGTCATGTTAGCACACGTGAGTGACTTTTTAGAGATTTATTCTCACTCTTATAATCTGTTCAAATTTCAGTGGGTTTTTTTATTTCTCTCTCTCTCTCTTTTTTTTTTCTCTCTTCCTCCATCTGGGCCTCCATAACTTGTCCCATTTCCTCTCATAATTTTTGAAGTCTTAATTGAAAGTTCACACACTGATCCCCTTCTCTTGCCTCGTCCCATTTCACCCTTAAGCACTCTTTGCTAATGAGCAATTCCTCTCTCATTGGCTGAAGATGCTATCTTCTAGGAAAATGGAGGATTATTATAAAATAGCGTAGTTAAAACTGGTTGAAAAAGAAGTCATAATGATGAGGAAATAGAATATGAAAGATCTGAATAGGTGGCAAGACAAAGAAGATTTACTGCTTCTTAGAAAAAACAGTGCTGTAACAGGAGATGAAGTCGTCTGGAAAATTGTTAAAATACTCTCTCTTTAAGGCAATCTCCTACTAGGTAAAGATATCAAGATGAACAACTCAAAAACATATGAGAGAAACATGCTGTGTTTTCCACTTCAAGACACAAAACAAATTCTTTTAGAGTATCCGACTGTTTGGTCTTTTTTTTTGTTTTTAAATTATAATTTCCTTTCCTGCTGCTCTTCAGTTGCTCATATCTTCCATGCTGTTATAGATATACTTGTACTGCTCTCTCTCAGTGCACTTTTGTAGATGACGAAGAAAAGTGAGTGATAGTATCTACAAAAGCAGCCTTGAGATCAAGTCGATCGTGATGTGAGATTGCTCTGTGCTAAGACTCAAGAAGTAGGTCAAGAAGCCATTGGAACACGATAGTAAGCACAGTTCTATGAGGAGGGTGAGGCACTGAAAGAGACTGGCAAAATGCTTATTCAGCTCGAGACAAGTTTTATATGGAAGTTTATATATATATAAAAGGAGAGGGACAGCAGTAGCCTTAGATAGGCAATCCAGATAATCCAGAAGAATAGCTAAATGTAACACTGTGAGACACTCTGTGGAATGAATATAGGATGAAAACTGGAACTGGAAAGAAGTCTAACAGAATGGGTTATTTAGCTTAACTGTCAGTTCAACAGTGATTTGTTTAGCAGAGAACAGTAAAATGCAAAAGTTGTGAAAGGTTATTGAGAGCAACAGATCTTCTGGACATGAGGCAGAGTTTCACAGATGTCTGCCTTGTGTAACTTACCTCAATACTTTACTTGATAGTAACCTACTTTAGTAACTGCCTTCAGTAACTTATGCTCCAGAAAACATAAGGGTCTAAAGCACTGTCCAAAATAACCAAAAAAAAAGCAGTAACTTTCAGACTGCTTTGTTCCTTGAAATCAGCTTCTGCGGCATTGAAATTTGAAGAGCTGAAGAGCTTGAAGAGAATGAGCCTATTCAGTTAGGGCTGGTAGACCTTTGGTCTGTAGTCATTAGAAGAAAATCTTTAGATAGGTGCCATTTCCAGATTGCATGTGACTAATCTGAAAGGTATTTCCTATTTACTGTATTACGTTATAGTAAAGAATCAGTTTTATCATGAATTTTTATCTAGAGGAATGCAAGAAATAGATTTGTTATAGATATGAAAGATTCATCTCTGTATAATACTTGTGAAGTTAGTTATAGCATGAAGTAATATAGTTAAGTTAATGGTAAACCTTTAAATAACCTTTTATATATATATTCTGTTACTTTTCAGATTCCAGGGAATTTACTGGCTGGATGGCAGAGCACAGAGGATGGTGATAAATGGGGCCGAGTCTGGTTGGAGGCCTGTGACCTCTGGTGTCCCGCAGGCGTCAGTACTGGGCCCGGTGCTCTTCAACTTGTTCATCAATGACTTGGACGAGAGCACAGAGTGCACCCTCAGCAAGTGTGTAGATGACACCAAACTGGGAGGAGTGGCCGACACTCCAGGGGGCTGTGCTGCCATTCAGAGAGACCTAGACAGGTTGGAGAGTTGGGTAGAGAGGAACCTCATGAGTACAAGCGCAGGGTCCTGCACCTGTGGAGGATACACCAGTACAGATTAGGGGTCTATAAAGCAGCTCTGTGGAGAGGAGTTTGGGAGTCCTGGTTGACAATAGGCTAACTATGAGTCACCTTAACCCTCTCGTGGCCAAGAAGGCCAATGGGATCCTGGCCTGCGTCAGGAGGAGTGCTGCCAGCAGGTCAAGGGAGGGGATCCTCCCTCTCTGCTCAGCTCTGTGAGGCCGCACCTGAAGTACTGTGGGCATTTCTGGGCTGTCCAGTAGAAGAGGGACATGGAGCTTCTAGAGAGGCTCCAGCGGAGAGCCACGAAGAAGATTAAGGGACTGGAGCATCTATCTTGTGAGGAAAGACTAAGCGATCTGGGCCTGTTTGGCCTAGAGAAGAGAAGATTAAGAGGGGATCTTAATCCCCTTAATGAGCAATATCTACAAATACCTGAGGGGAGAATGAGGATGGGGCCAAACTCTTCTTGGTGGTGGCCAGTTACAGGACAAGGGGTAATGGGTGCAAGTTGAAACACAGGAAGTTCCACCTCCATGAGATGAAGAACTTCTTTACTGTGAGGGTGACAGAGCACTGGAACAGGCTGCCCAGAGAGGTTGTGGAGTCTCCTTCTCTGGAGATCTTCCAAACCTGCCTGGATGCCACCCTGTGCCACGTGCTCTGGGTGTCCCTGCTGGAGCAGGGTGGGGTTGGACTAGATGATCTCTAGAGGTCCCTTCCAACCTCAACCGTTCTGTAGTTCTGCGATTTTGTGAATTGCCAAAGATGAACATCCACAGATGTCCATTATTGTTTTCTTTTTTTGACTCTGAATACAAGAATGCGAGGATTTAGTTCTTATAGTTTTTAAAACAGAGTTTTCCCCAAAATTCATTTTTCTTTTCTGCAGCATAACAAAATCTACTTCACTTTGCAAGGAGGCAACCAATCTTTCAATACAAAAATACTTGAGACGTATAGTAATGTTCCAGCATAAAGCAAAGTGAGCTTTAAAGTTATAAGCTTCTCCTCCCATAAAATACATTTTATAGAGTGTCTTTTGCTCTTATTCAATAAAGATAATGGTGTCTGTATTCCAGGGCATCTGAAGCATGCATTTGCTTTCAAACTTCTGTGTTCAAGAGTTACTATATTATTACCATGTAGATTTGATTGCAAAAGGAATGGGCCATTTCTTCATGTGTATTACTACAGAGTTTTTTTGCCAACTCTTTTTCTTGATTGCAATGATCTTGTAGCAACTTTCTAATCTGTGGAGGAGTGGAAAGTTTAAAGCAATCATGCATCATATGCCTGAAAATTTGGTGCATTTCAGTAGAAGTAGCATTTATTTAAAAAAATAGTGGTTTATTGATGTATTGGCAGCACTAGAATTTACAACAAATTGACTACTTCTGTAGTGTGTGACAGTGGCTTAGAATGTAAAAGTGGTAGGCAGGAATTGCAGATCACTGTTGCCTGCCTGAGGATGGGATTTAGCATTTATATCTTAGAAATGTATTTTTAACGGGAAATAAACATTTAGAATGGCTGTTTTAATGCATATAATACAAATTAAACCCAGAAAAGATAGGCATTTATTTATGGACTTATACAGTTGAACAAATATTGAAAGAGAGATAATAAAAATTTTGGCAAACATGACAATTTTATATATTAAAAAGATTTTGCAGTAAAAAGATGGCTTCTGTTTGACAGTTTTCATTCTGCAGTCTGCCAGTTCTCTTGGTGGAACAACAATTACCATATTATCATTTTGAGAAATGAAGATATAAGTTCCTCCTGACCAAGATGTTGGTGTTTTACTTGTACATCTATTTGATACAAAAAATAGAGCCATAGACACAACAAGTAAAAATCTACTTGTTGCAAATGAGGGCAAAAACACAGACCTGAACCTAAAGAATCTAGTCTTTCTTCAGTAGATGGAAACTAATTTGCACAAACAGAAGTTGTAGCTCAGTTTGTTCAAGTGTGAAATTACAGAGTTTCCTTTCCTGACTGTTGTCCCAAATGCTAAGGATTAAATTAATTCCCACTGGCTGTTTTCTGCCTTCAGTTTTTGTCATAAGTAGCACTTTATAAACCATCATTCTTAGGATTCAGACTTGCAGTCAGAGTCATCTCTGCAGATTTTATTGCTGTGGTAAATTAAAGCAATGTATTTAAAGAAAATAGGACACAATCAACCATAAGATTGTCAGGAAAAAAAAAATTCATACATATTCCATGTAAGCCAGGAGAGTTAGGAAAACAAGGCTAGGCAAACTGAGTATTCTCCCAGAAATGGGGCACTTGCTATTTATAGAGTTCAGCTCCTGTTAACATGGTAGATGACATGTGTCTACAGCATATGATCTGCTAGGCTATTTCCTTATTGACTCTATTGCCTATATATATATATATATATACACATAAATATATATATAGTGACAACAAGAGTGTAATATTCTGCAGTGATTCATTAATTTTTACTTTATATAACAAGAAACTTTCCATGAGAAATACATAGCAAAACTTCACCTTGTCTGTTATGAAGCAGCAAGAAATACTGTGCTTGAAACAGCTTGTAAGTACAGTTGCCATTAACAACTAAAAATATCACAACATTCTTTACTCTCAAGTTAGGGTTGTAGGGGAAGAACAACTGGAGGACTTTAGATGCAAGCACTGTAAATCCAGTAAGTCTACTTATTTTTATAGGTTACACAGAGAATCAGAAACTATGGAATATTTGTAGGGAAGAAGTTATATCACTTAACATTTTCACCTGATTCTGTGTTGCTAGCATGTATATTATCACAATTTGTGCCCATCCTTAGCTGAACAATTCTCTGTAGCAGATCTAACATTAAATGTAACAGCACTTTATCAGGGAAATAAAAACCTGTGTTTGCGAAGCTGTCCTTGAAAAGTCCACTAGATGATGACTGTCTTCAGTGTGGGAACTTCTATTTTTCTAGTAAATTATTTCTTTATTTATTAATTCTAAGATAGACATTTATTTATTATCATCTTGTGTTAGCAGAGCACTATAGAAGACAGATGCAGAAAGCATGAGATGAGTAGGACCATGCTACCATTCTCTCTCCTGGACCTCTGTGCAAGTTATGTCATGATGGACTTGGTGTCCTTATGGAGCAATCTTCTTTACAGCGTTAATTGAATATAAATGATGAGCATGCTGAGGTTTTAGATAGTGCGCCTTTGTCTGCTAGACCTCTCTCGGTGCCTGCCCCCAGGAATAAGAGTCATATTCTGGTTGTGCAAGTCTACAGCATATGTTTTGTAGCAAAAAGAACCTCAGAGAGACATAGTGCATGCTGGAATATGTGTGGTGTTGTCATGATCCCTTCCTGGAACTTATAAAATACCTTCTGATAAAGAGGCTCCTTGCAGGCTATTGGGTAGACGGTTGCTTGCTGTCAGTGAACCACTGACAGTGGCTATCTTCAATGTGGGGGATTTTTGCCATGGCCTAATGACAAGAGTATGATCTGGCTGTAATGCAGAGGGCACAGCCTCTTCAGCTGTGTCATATCGACATTATTCTGTCTTATCTTAATGGAGATATTAACAAATTTCTATATTGAATACCCTCAGGGAGAAATGATACATTTTAGTCAGTAAATTGATGTCAAGAGACATAAATTAGGATTAATCTGGCTGATATGTGAAGATGATGGAATCCGGTATCCACTGAATCAGTGAGACACTTTGCTTTGACTCCAGTGGATTTGGATCAGAGGTTTGTTAGGTTTTTTTCTGCATCACTCCACTTGGCCTCAAAAGAGGAAAAGCTGTTTGCATTAAGTATATCAGAGAAAAGAGCCAAACCACTCGTTTACTCATTTTCTCTGGCTTGATTTCTGCCTCTTGTGAAATACTTTTTTTTTTCAGTTTGAGAATATGTCATTGAGGAATATATGGACATTGATTTTTTTTCTCATATTTCTAAAAATATATTACTATTGCTGTTTTTTGCCAAGAGGAAAGAAAATAAAGAGTTCCATCTTGAGCTATGCTCAGGTATTGCAGATAACTGGTAGCCTACGTGTAGTGTATTACTATTACTTAAAAACCTGTCTGTAATGATGTTTAAATCGAGATGCAAAGTATATACTCACTGAAGAGAGAAACGTTCTGTTTGCTGCAATTTCATGATAGATAAGTGTGCAGTAGAACTGCTCATTTCTTCCAGCCTCTGTACAAATCTTTCTTCCACATCAATGGCAACTTTCAACCTTGTCTTTCAACCTTTCAAACTTTCTACACAAAGAGATGCTAGTGTTTGCACATTTTCTTGAAGTCACTGGGACTCCCCATAATAAGAAAAGGTATACTTGTACTTACTGATCTGAACAAGTAGCTACTTGTATATATCAAAGTTTTGTTTCTTCTTCAAATCCAAATATTTACTCCTGGCAATACATACAATTCATTGTAGTGAAAAAGTGTTACAGAGGATGTTCATTGTCTTATGTGTCAGTGGTTATTGGTAGTGCTGCAAAATTAGAAAACCTGATAGTATGTCATTTGAGAAACATTATCACAAATTTTGGCACTTTAATATATAATTTTGTTTTTTCATTTTGCTTAGGTTCCCATTCTTTGAGTTCTGACTTCTTGATAGGCATCTGAATTGCTTTATTTTTAATTATTGTTATCATACACTGAAAAATCATTAAAAACTAAGAAAATTGTTGAGAAAATATTACTCCTTAAACTCCCGCACTGTCTTTATATATTCCTTTTCTTTATGAACATTGATTTTTCAAGTATTTCTCTTTTGAATGATTGGTAATTAATTTTTTAAAAATCATCCTTAACATTTTGGCACAATTTGTTTCAATTACTTCTTGCATTTGCTGCTGTTGCCTTTTGCAATTTCTTTCCTTTTTTTTTTCTCTAAAAGCACATTAAATAATGTGACATATTTTCTACATTTATTCACACTGGATGTATAAACAGTGAATGTCTACTTTTATTAACTCATATCCCAAGTACATTAAGATCTGGCTCCTTAATTGGATTCTAAAGAGCTGAGCTATTGCAAAACTTACTGTCTCTCATGGCTTTATATTAGGTCTCAGAATACTTGGAGAATTCAATAAAGCTTTCCCTCTTGGAGTTAAGTTATGATTCTCTGGGGAAAAAATGAAATGGAGACTATGAATATATCAGAAGTCACAAGCCAAAGACAAAAAACTCAACATTATTTTAACTCCTATTTTTCAAGCCAGTCTAAAGTTCAGCATTCAAATAAATGGACCGCCAAAGCACTATTTCTCCCTGCAGAATATCTGTGCCTGTACTGTTGCCAGAATACTTTATGTGCTCTGATTCCCTCTTTTGTGCAGGCTCTTAGTACTTAGGTCTAAGGGGATCCAGTCAATACAGATTATGATGATATATATAGAGAGAAATCCAGGCATCGAATTAACATAAAGCCTATGCTAATAGGCTTTAGACTTTATAGACTCATAGATTTTTTTGTGGTACAGATCTATATGTAATCAAAGCCATACATATTACAATGGTTTTTCTATCAGTTTCCAAATATCGTTTTATTTTCAGAATTTACCAAAAGAACTGGAACAACTCAGGGGTATCTGATACCAGAATTAAGTATAATGTACCACCTTGTAAATTCCTAAAGTATGAATCATATACAGTAGGTGTGATAAAAGACAAATGGAATAAATGTAAAGCTCTCCATTATAACCTTTCCCTGGCTATTACCTTTGGTTCAGCACCTTCTAGAAAGATTTACCTCATTACTTTTCTTAATAGAGGAAGCCAATGACATTCTTACTAGAGCATATATATTATTTTCTTTTCTGTTTTCTTTGTGCTGTTGTACTTACTACTTCTCTCCTATTTTTTAAATAATGCTGCAGTAGAATGAGTCACTGGCCAAGGACAACTACTGCCTAACATTGCAAGAGCAAATATGGAAAACAAAGCAGAGAAGAATTTTTCCAATTTGTTTCCTAACAGTGACACAAATCTTTAATAACACTTTCATTGATTATACTCTCTTGCTCAGCACTTACACTAACAGAAAAATTATTACAGTCTGCAATGTGCAGGACTCAAGCACTGATGAATGATTTACTGTGTCTATCAGCTACTTAATTAGAATTAATTATTCATAGACTTTCCTGATGAAAGACCTCATTATTACAATAATTGTATAATGTGAGTTGTCAGTGGATTCTGAAACACCTTGCCTAATGTGGTTATGAAAATTGCTTGTGATTTTAGTCTAGCAAAAACAAAGATTAGAAAGAAGCCCAGAACCACACTGTGATAGGATTTTTCACTAATGTACATCAAGACAATCCAGCAGAAAACACATCTGGTGCTTGGCCGTGCCCATCTACAGAAATGCGTGGTGAGGAAAGTCTGCTGTCCAAACAGGCAATAAAAGAAGCAGCATATTCCTTGTGAGACTGTAGCAGGACCTCAGCAGGCATGGTGAGGGACTAAAGCATGCATGCTGCAGGATGGAAGCAGATGAGCAGCAGTCCTATTTCCATATAGATCTCTGCAGATGGCTGATTTGCTGGACTGACATCTCTCTTTTTCAGAGAACATTAACAAATGTTGACTGATGTTGACTGTGGGAGACACGAAGAGGAGAGCAAGGGTAGCATGTTCTCCAAGGGAGCTGGAATGCCCAGGTTGTCTCATGAAGCATGAGACTGCTCATAGTGAAGGCCATGAAATTCCTGGTGTTGGATACTTCTATTGCAGAACCAAAAGAGACATTGCAGAAGCAAGAGAGACAAATAAAACAACTCTGCCTTAACCATTCCTGAAAAATTTCCCTTTCTGAGGCATTTCTTAGATTTTCCAGATAGCTTTAAAGAGCAATCACTTATTTTAAGATTGAATGCCTTCTATTACATACGAGAAGAAACTGCAGAAACACGGGAGCAAGGAAGCTTACTTGAGTAAACATTTTCTCTGGAGTGTTGCTTTTAACTCTGTGTATTACATGATAATATGGCAGAAGTCCCTGAAGATAGGTCAGTGATGAGCAAATGAAAGGCATGGCGCAGAGAAAACAAAGTCATAAAAGCTCCATGGCTGTATATACCACAGAAATTACAAGGTCATTAGTTTTAATTAGGTAATTAATTAAAAAGATATTTTTCACATTATGTATTCAAACCTGCTCACTGGGAGTATATTGAATTAGCAAAGGCCGTGCAAATTAGGTTTGAGGGCTTTCACTTTGGCTATTTGAGCCTGAACAGGAGGGAAAAAGAGGTATTTACAGCTAGAAAAGAAATATTAATAAGATATTTCTTGCTCATGATAAAAGCTGCAGTTACTTTTATTTATTTTGTGATCAACAAGAAAGCTTCCAGAACTCCTCTGGAAAGAAGAAAATAATGTTTGTTAGTCAGTGTTTTATCTAGATAAGGACAAGAAAGAATGAAAGTAGGCTGGAAATGTGACATCTTCTTACACAAGTGAATTTCTGCCACGGAACAAAAGGTCTACTTCCTTATTTTACCTTTATGGTCTTTTCACAGCAAAATCTGCAAGTGAGAAATTTCCCAGCCTAATTGGATCTGATCTTTTAGATATTTTGGATCAATTTTCAGATGATCTGGGAAGATGTCTGAGACATCTGAATTTATAGGCAACCAGCATCTATCAACTATGTCTTAAGTTTAACTGAATGATGCTTTGGATTTACTAGAATCATGGAGGAAGATCTCAAACTGTCTAAGCCATAAATGACCTGCAATACCTGGAGTATTGTGACTGATGCAGCTGTCAAGTCGGGCTGCTGAAGCATTTCACTTTGGCTTATTAGTAGGGCTGAGAGCCATGGTGTTGTTCAGGCTAGGTTTTGTCTGGAACACACTCTTAGAGTTTGGCACATATCTGGAAATGTCTAGTAAGAACAAAGCCACAGCAGACTGCTCTGATAATAGCCGGAGACATTGCTGTTAACTTAATGCTATTGAGCTTTTGAAGATAAAAGTTACTTCCCACATGCAAGTCGGAAATGTGGGGAAAGAGGAAGGAAAGGAGAGAGTTGGGAAAGAAGGGGAAAGAAAAGGAAATGGAGCAAGCCCCTTCCCTCATCTTGCAAAGAACACAAGACACTTTATACAGTTAGTATTGCTCATCTCACAAAAATCAGTTAAACAATTTTGAACTCTCTGTTAAATTAGTATAAAATAACAGTGCTCAGAATAGCACACCATTATTAATTCTGAAATTGTTTCAAGGTCCCCCTTTCCCTCCCACTCCACCCTTTACATAGACACAGTTACTGTGTTTTTTATGCTTAACTCTCTATCTGCAAATGAACAAAGAAGTATGCTCATATAAGGGAAGTAGGAAAAATGCATATACTGTTGAGTTCTGCTGTCAGTTGCACAGCTCTGTAGCATGTAAAGGGAAGCACTCTGTGCTGAAACTGGTTAAGCACTAGATAGCAGCCCTTTAACTTTTGAAGATGAGAATATCAGTTTATCAAATTTCTGCTGAATTGCTTGCCTGAAATTAATGCACTATCATCTACTTTTCACAGGAATAGGTGTAGAGCTATAGATTTTTTTTTTGTGCTAGCCTGCCAAATAAACCAGCTTGTCTTGCAAATCACAAAAAGTTGTTTTTAGTCAGGAGCTGTGAACCCTGTGATGTTGTTGTGTGTTCTAGTAATGCAGTGATAGGGGGAGTAAAATACTGCTGCCTTTCAAACTTTCAGTCTCATTAAGCTCCTTCTATTACGGAGAATGTGTAATAAGGGTCTCTGATGGAGTAACCACCTTGATATATTTAGTTGCTGGGATGCATACCCTCATGTGGCAGAATGTATGTATTGCATCTTTATAGAAAAGCACTGGGCAGAACTCAATGGTAACTCAAAAATATTAATGACATTTTTAAAGCAAGGAGAAGGGAAGTGTTCTTATCCATTAGCTAACTTTCTTACTTCTTTGAGTGAGATGGAATTCAGCATGGAATTAGGCCTTCTAGGTTATTGTTTTTCCCCAGATATTTAGGAATTATCATCTGGGACAGCACTAATAACAAGTCAAAACATCTCTTAGCTTCCTACAGCAAAAAGAATGCCTGTGACTCAAATTAATGTCACTTGCTGTATGAGTCAAATATGAATCATGATATTTAGAAGCATAATTCCTGATCATCTTGTGGTTATTTGCTCTTGCTAAAAGCCCTGTGTTTATGTTTGGCTAAATGAAAATTTTCAGTATCTCAGTGTACTTTACCATTAAATTTTTGAATGGCAAATATTTTTTTTCTGCAGTGATAGTATGTTTAATATCTTTGTCCTAAAACTGTTCCTAACTCACTGCTTATACTGCTTTAAACACACATTAGATCTTTCTTTAGGGGCTGGGGAACTGTTTAGGTCCAAGCTAGCATGAGACTGGGGATTGTAGCAATAAAGCTATAGCATGTTCTAAGCACCTCTTTGAGAGTAAGTGTATTTGCTTGCACTGGGTTTCTCAATTATACATTCCTTTCTTTTTTTTTGGAAAGAGTTCAGTCATATTAATGTTAGGAAGAAAATCTGCATCAAAATGAACATGATCAAGAAACCTAGGATGAAGATTGGAGAAGTATAAACATGATGTTTTGTGCTATTCTTTCACAAAAAGAATGTGATTGTCAGTAAGGAGAGATTTGTTTTGACATTCTTAATGGGAGAGTTCAGCTTTGCTCACCATACAACTCTCACTAAATAGTGTGACTCTTTGTCCCCATAGATTTCAGAATTCTGTTTGACATTATTAAGGAATCTGGGTGTTACTGGACCTCTTTTACTAATACCTGATTTTGTAAATATGCCTAACTTCATGGAATTGAAAATAGAATATATACAATTTTTGTTCTATTCCAGGACTTAATGGTCACACTGCTGTTTTTCAACAATGTGGTAACTGGATGATAATCACAGTGAGGGATTCTGCATGTATTTATGCAATCATAGATCCATCTTCATAGATGGGACCATGTGGTCATGTCCTTTGATATTCTCCAAGACAGGTCAGTGCGTTTCTTCCATATACTCCTCCACTGAGCCCAGTCATTTGGACGTTCCTGAAAGATATCCAGTTTAGGACCATAAAGATGTGTTTGACCTCAATTTCTTGGATCCCATGGTGTCTGGAAGGAGCTATACAATACTAGGAAGTTACCTCTCTGTTTTCTCTCCAGCAAACTCAGAAGAGTATGGTCAAGTGTAAACAAAATGATGCTGTGTCAGAGATCCCTGACGTAGCTCTGAGGAAGCTGTATATTCATGGTGCAGGGCAATGCCATGCTGAGGCACTAGCACAAATCCCAGCAGGAACGTGGGATAGGATGAAATGACTTATAAATAACTCCTGCTGCTCAGTTGGGCTTGTTTGTGCTATGCTGATGCAGCTGCATGACTTTCCAGGGTCAGCTTGAAAAACACTAGCTAATATCTTGGCCAGTTCTGCAGTATGTCCACACTTTTTTTGTCCTAGAGCATTTTTTCCACACTTGAATCACTTTTTTTAAACTCTTTTCTGCACTGCATGCAAGTTTTTGTCATCAGAATTTAATTCCTGTATTCTAACATTCGATTTATCAATAATAAATCCACTATCTTGTATTTGTTTTCCAACAATCTAGATGAATTTCTAAATCTAATATTACTCAGGAATATTTTTCAGATTTACTGCTTTTCTGATTCATTTGCTTGGGTGTATAGTTTGTGTTCATTGTTCCTAGATGCAGAAACCTACATTTGACTGAATTAAACTGTGATTCAGAGGTTTGGCCTATTTTTATTTTGTTTTTCAATGTCACCAGTTCACTGCTTCTTAATCTTTTAAATATGTTTGCTACTGATATTATGTAATACTGAGCTGTCATCATATTTTGTCATGTCATACTAAGAAGTTGTGTGGCTGGCATCTACTCAGTTATTTTAATCAACAGAACTTATGCAATTTAAGTGCAATTAGGTTTGTTTGATAAAACTAATCTACTTGCCGTAAAAACATGCTGACTGGCATTAATTAGACTACTGCAATCCTTAATCAATTAAATCATGTACCAGCTTCTCCCTGATTTTAACCAGAACTGAAATCATGCTATATTGCACTCTTTTTGAATCCTTTTCTTTACCTGTTTTGCAAATATATCTTATCGATAAATCCTTAATAGTCTGTTTGCATACAGCAGCTGGATAGTTGAGAAAGCGTTAATTACCGCATTACAACAGTGGTGCTTACTATTTATTATGCCATCATCAGATAACACAATTAAGTTATTGTAAAGTTGCTATGATTTCCAAACGAACTACAGTGCCAACTAATTACCCCAAGATGCCAGATGGCGCTGAATAATTCCTGAGCCAATGCCCTGTCACCTCTGCTTCTCCTGTGTTTGTAGAGTAAACAAAACATGGATAAAATGGAGGCTGAGAATGTAGAGATTTCGCTTTATAAGTCTCCACAAGTCTCTGTTTGCCCTTAGCATATTTACATTCTCCAGACTTTATTGTTTACTTTTCTCCCATCTGCCCAAAGATCTACATGGATGAACTGCAAACAAAAGCATGTAAGAAATCTCTACAACTGCAAATGCTGCATCTGCCCTGTACCTTTTCTGGGCCTAAGATAACTGGTGGTGTTTAATTGGAGCTAGAGAGAGGAAACAAGATTAAAGCTGAGTGATTTGTCTTTAAGAGAGTATAAGGTACACAGTGTGTCACCAGGGTGAACTGACTAATAGCAGAGGAGTTTGGGGTTGCAGGAAAGGTGGGTGTAGGTGAATTAGGATCAGTGAGAAAAATGTAAGTAGGGACAAGTTGTTTAGTTGGGACAAATTTGGACAGAGAAAGGGAGGTGCGAGAGCAGCAAAATAGTTGACTCTAGAAATAGAATAAATGAGGACTAATGTAGGAAATCAAATAAAGAAGAAAGAACTCTGACAGCAGGAGTGCGGGTGCCTGTGGACATTAATCAATGGGGAAGCTGACCCATGGACCCAAGGCCACTGGGATGCTGGCAGAAACCTCCTCTGCACACTCCTGAACTTCCTCTGAGGTCGTTGTCTGAAAGACTCAGGTTTGGGTAAAGAAGGGTGGACTTGCACGCTAGTACTAAAAGGAGGGGGTGGAAAGGCTGTTAGAATTGTAATTCCATAATAATGTTGTGCGCATGATTCATTCAGCAGTTGCGTGTGACTTAAAAGGGACAATTAACGCCTTACAATTGTATGCAAAAACACGACAAGTTATATAATTGTAAATTAGTAGCAGTGCTGAGTGTATTAGTAAATTAAGTTATTGATTAGTTGATGATTTACTGCTTTGTTAGTAATGCATTGCTTAATAAATGAACTTTGTAGTGTCTTGCATCAGTCATGGTTTAAGTCTGCAATTTACAGGGAGTTGGACCAGTGAAGGAGTAATGTCCAGGGGAGAACATCCTTGAAGTGACAAAGAAATAAATATTAAACTCTATTTTGCAGCATTGGGCCTTATTTACAAAAGCGCCTGACTGTCTCTCTAGATTGGTTAAATGAATTTCATATTTAAATATTTTTATAATGGCGATTGCCATCATTGCTTCTGTTCAAAGCCAATTTGTAAAGAGCTTTTCATCTCTTATTCCTGCATAAGTTTTGATTCTTGATCAAGTCAGTAGAGGTAATAATAATAATTAAAATACTCAAATCACTTTTCACTGAAAGAGTTAGTTTCTTAAAAACACTGAAGACAGATTGCAGGTTGAGGTGAACAAATTGCAAAAGGGAGCATTAGTAAAGAGCCAGCCCATTCATGCTAGCAATATGTATGCTTCTCCAGATAACACATTCATCTGTGACGTTAGTTTGAGGACAACATGTATAATTCTGGTATAATAAAATTATTTCATTAGAGGAACTAAAGAGCTATGAAATCACTTCTTTGCATTACACAATCTATTGATCACAAGACAGCAGATTGGATAGTCTCATAATTTGTTAGGAAATGACTTTGCTGTAATCTGTCTTCTTGCAGTGTGAGGGACTAGGTATTTTCTGCATGTAATTAATAAACCATGACTTCACTGAACATAAAAAAACTATATTACTGAAACTTTACAAGTTAGGCATCATTCTAAGTAATAATTTTATTTTATTGTAAAAATTATTGTAATGATTAAACTCAGCCAAAAATGGAGCCAAGAAGGAGGTCAGGCATAGAAAGTGGGCAAGGCTGTGAGACTGTGAGGTGGGAGAAATGGACCAAGAAGTCAGTCAGAGCAAGAGAGAAAAATTAAAGCCAGAAGTGCAGAAAAGTCTCCCAATATGCAAATGGTTCTGCTTGGACAACTCTGTTTGTTATGAATTTTGAATTGGATTAAAAGGCTTTTAGAAAATTAGTCAATACAAAATGTTTCTTCTAAATGATTTTTTTATAATAATTTCCTTTAGGTTGATATATGATAATTAATATATTTCTCACTCTCTGTTTTATATTCTGTTCAGGAATAATCTATATAGGAATCATTATATTCAGTGGAATAGAATATTCCTGAATATTCACAGGAAAATATTTTAAATTAGGAGAAGTTTTGATAGAGAAAGGGAAGTCCCAGGACAGCAAATAAGATACTGAAACAGCAGCACTTACATACAAACAGTTTGACTTGAAATACATCTGCAAAAGAAGTTGTGACATGAACACTTTTTTTTCTTTCTTTATTTGTTTTCATTAAAGAAATATCTCTAGCATTTCAGAATGTTTCTGTTGAAAGCTTAAACAATCATCTGAGGTAAAATAAGACTACTCTTACTCAAAATGAGGACATGAAATTCAATTACTGTACACCAAGGAAATACCACAGCTCTCAGAACCAGTCATCTTATATATGCTGGGTAGTGCAATCTTGTGAAATACAGGCTACAACCATCCCACAGCCTGGAGGAGAGGGTCTTCCTTTTTATTTGAGAAGGAAGGCAAGAAGACACATTCAGGAACTCCTGGTGCTAAAGACATGAGACAAAGGTATAATCCAGGAAGCCTATCTAGTAGGTGCTGGTTAAAGCACCGTGTGTGCACATGGGTCTGTATGTGAGTACAGCTACCCTAGCTGTAGCCACAGGCAACCAAAGCTTGGACTGAAGTGTCATGTTTTTTATGATGAAGTATTTCTCAGTATAAAACATCAATCTTAACTATGCTGTTTGCTTAAAAAAATTCATGTATAATCATGGGGATTGCTTAAATGAAAATTGACATGATTCTTACATCTCAGAAAAGTAATTTGTATTACATGGACAAATTATAGTAATGTAGAGCTAGTAAAAGCATGAAAAAGCACTTTGTTAGAATTTCTCCCTTTTTCTACAAATTTACATATGAAGACTTTTTAAAAATTATTTTTTTAAAAAAAAGCTTTACTGCTCTGATTGTACTACACAACATGAATTTCATGAATTTTATCCTTTATCCTATTTGCTCATGAGAGTGATGACTCAATTCCTTGCTGCACTCTGTATTGCCCTTCAGTGCCAAGTGGCCTGAGGGACAGAGCAAAAAAGGTTCCTGTTTTACCATTTGACTTTCTCTTGTCTTAGCATGCTTCTTAACCTTGTGGCTTACTGTGAACTTCTGGTATTTTTAGAGAAAAGAAGGTCTGAAACAACAAAAATAAAATTTGACAGCTAGTCCGGAGTTCAATTTTCACTGAGATACTGGAAGAGCTATTTGGGGGCAGAGGACTAGCTGAGCTCAGTGCCATATCTCAGCACAGACTTATGTGTAATCTGCCTCTGCATTCCTCAGAAATCTGCCCTGACCCTTATCAGTGACAGTTCTGCCAGTAGGAGTGAAATGCCTAAATATTATAGAGGGCCTGGGACAGGACATAGCATATATGGTTATTATGCTGAAGATCAGGATGCTCCTGGCATTATCTGCTGATGCTCACACTGTATCTGTACATATCTCAAATCCCATCCATCCTGGTAGCAGGCAAAGTCTGTAAGAAAGGTCTATATTGAGTTGAGCGAACACCAAAATGCTGCCACGAAAATGATGAGTAGGACAACTAAAGCCATCCACACGGCTGATGTTGCTGTGTAGCAACATCAGTAAATAAATGCAATCCCAAGGAAGACTCAGAAGCACCAGTCTTCCCACACCAAAAACGAAGTGTGTTGCTCCCATCCAGCCTGGTGGTGCTCCAGGAGTCAGGCAATTGGGATGACTAGCGAAGAACACTTTTGTGCCCTGTACAAGCCTTGTGAAGACACTCTGCAAAATTACCATGGTAATGGGTAATGTGTGAGTAAGGTGTGTTCATAACACACAATGTGTTAATGTCATTTTCAATGGGGCTCAAATTAAAATATGTATATGTGCATTTTTGTTTTTGATAAATGCTAAATAAGGTTTAATATTTCTTGCTCACTAGAATATATCAGACAATATTTTACGTGGCTAAATGAAATAACCATGGAAAAAAAGTAGCACATGTTGTTTGATTTCATTATTTACAAAATCTTTCAATTTATAATTTAGGATTTAATGTCAGATTCTGATTTATGGCTATACATTCTTAAAACTGCTAAGTCAGTTATTACTGAATCTCCTTTGTTGTTAGAGGGTCAACTGTACCCTTAGTTACACAGATGAAAATCTACAGTAATTCCATTCACTTTAGAGAATATGCTGAACCAACTGAATAATAATAATAATAAAACTTCCATAATGAACATTTGTTTTTTTCTGAGACAGCTAGAATTAATTTCCTATACAGAAGTCATTATTGCCCACATGAATAGAGTCCTGTCTCTGTTATTCAGAGAGGATGTTTTTATATAACATAGTATGGATTGGCTAGTTTTGTTTTTGATAAACTATCATAAAATTCCTCCTTATGAGGAGGATTATTTCAGGATTTGTGTAAGTTAGTTTAAATTACTGGTTTTCTTCTGATCACTTGACAAATAATACAAAGTCACTTTATTACAAAGGCCACTTTCTACACTTAATGACAGAGTTTTTAGTAACTTTCGATGCAAGGCTTAATGAAAAAATATTTTACCAGCCAACTCTGCTGAAGCTGAGAACATTCAAGAAATGCAAGATGCTGTATTCACCTTGTTGCACTTCATCCTGAAACACGCGAAAATTACATCCTTGTATTTTTGCTGTATCACAATAACCCAAGATCAAAAGCAAAAGTTCAACTCTTAAAGTCAAAAGAATGCATGAAAATCTCAACTTCGATTATAACTGAGATCTCTATTCATGCCGTTGCAGTGAAGAATTTGAAAATATTAAAGGAATGCAGTAACAGTTTCAGGATTCAAAGATTAAAAAAACATACACTTTTTAAAACCTTTCAGTGTTTACCCAGGATTTTAGGTGACCTGACTCGTGATTTTTGGACACTTAGAAAATATAATTGATGACTAAGATTAATTCAAGTCATCCCTGGGACAAGTTTAAAGAATCTGATATCTGTGCTAGAGCCAACTAGCGAAAATGTCTTCCCTGTTAAAAAGGATTCCTCATCTGGCCGAATGGTTTAGCTTTCATCCAGGTCTTTGCTGCTGCCGGAGTGAAGAGCCTGCTGCAAAGCAGGTATGAATCTGCCCCTCAAACTGTGAGATGCAAAAAATGGAGAGAAGCCTCACAAATTATCTGTCCTTAACCTGAACTGACAGCAGAATGGCAGAAGGGAGATTATGAATTCTATAAATGCAAGTCTTCAGAGATAAAATGGGATTCTAGTGACAGTACATGTCCATGAAAATTCACTGCAGTATTAGACATCCCCGGTGTCTATTTTATCAGGAATCATTATGCTGCTCAGTGTTCCAGGAACAGTTCCGGACAATGAAGCAGCTTTTGCATTCAGAGAGGTGGCATTTTTAGTTGTCTGGCAAAAAGACCACTTCTTGTGAAAGGGATTTCTTGGAGAAAATAAGAGTGCCTGGCTGTGGCAGAAGGTGAACTTCTAAAACAAATTTGCAGCAGTTCAGTCAATATCTTGGGCTCAGTGTTGTTGAGAGGGGTGGAGGAGGACTGCGTTCCTACTGACACTCTTTAGAGTTAGGAGTGCAGCTGAACCTTGCCAAGGATTCGTTCAGAAATCTTGCATATGAAAATGCATATTTCAAATGTGAGAATCTAATAAAAAGAGAGCATGCACTTTAATCAGCCTCTGATGAATATAAACACAGAAGTAGCAGTCCTTGATACATGAGTGTTCAGCTGAAGGTTGCCTCCTTTGGGAATTAAATACTTCCTAGTACCATCAAGGTTGGGAAGAAATGGAAAAAAAAGGAAATAACAAGAAAACAGTTACCACAAAACAGATCAAAACAAATCAAATCAAAACAAAAAACACCTCCTGAACAAAGCAACATTTTCTAAAACAAGGAATCTAGCATTTGTGGGGAGAATCTTGTACCTAAAAGGCAGCACCTGGGTGGTAACAACGCTGGGGGACTGTGTGAACTGGAAGGCTCTGCCAGGGACGCAGTACACAAGCCCTCTGCGTACCTCGACTGCCTGCTGGAAGCACCGTGCTGAGTGCTGTCGCCCTTCCTCAGACACTAAAGATAGATAGAGAGAGAGAAAGAAAGAGAGAGGCAGAGTGAGAAATATTTCTTTTCATTTTAAACATCTTTAGGATGACAGAGAAAAAAAAAGGTCATGTAGAATAAAAGCCTTGCATTCATGTCAGTTTTTCTATTGGCAAAGCAGTGATTTTTTTTTAAAGTACTTTTAAAGATGTCACCTACAAAATTATGGACAAATTCACATGCATATGGACTGGAGAAAAAAAAAAAAAAAAACACCTTTTCCTTTCAGATTCTTTGCCACTTGCTTTTCCTGTTGGATCCCATTTTGGAGTCCAGGTATGAGAATGAAGCAGTAGCTGAGGTTTTAAAACCCCAGGACAGTTTTGACATTGAGGATTCCTGTGGAGACACACTGCCTTCCCCTTTGATTTGTAGCTTGGTTAATGAGCCTGCAAATTGAATTAGCTCAGTTTAAGTGCTCAGAATTCAAGCTAAAATAAAAAGAAAATAAGATTAGAAAAGTGTATGGATGCAATATTTGTTTTAGTGCCTTGGGTTTTCTGAGCAATGCAATTGTGTCTGAAAGAATACTAGTAACACGATAAAAGAATAGGACATTGAAGACATATGGTGCATTATAATGTACAAACAAACATGTTAAACATTGTTCAAATATTAAAATGTTGGGTATTCAGCTGATAAATGACTGCTTCCAGGTTCTGAGGAGATTAAAGGTAGCCGAAGAAGAAGGCATCTTACTTTTTAAGTTACCCGCTTGCTACAATATGTGTGTACATATCCTTTTGGACAATGTTTAGCATTTCTCTTTTTAATTTTTATTATAGTAATAGTAAGTGTCTCAAGGAAGAGAGTGCAAATTAGAGTCACAAATAACCAGATTTATGACAACGTCCATGTGCTGTATTATGGGAAAAAGAGTCAGACAGCATCGTACCATTTGTTAGCAAATGATTTCCAAGATAAATGAATCTAAAGCTTATCAGTGCTAACTGAAGCAGGCATCACCTGTCCCCCCAAGCTTTACCCTCCTCCATAGGATCAAAAAGTACCTGCTGTTTTGCTAGCACACAGCAAAAGGAAGGTTTCTTTCCTTTGTGGACCCTCTCCGGCTCCCTGTGCAGGTGCCTGTGGGTTGTACTGTGCTAGTTTGACACAGGGGCTGGTCCAGCACCTTCCCAAGACACCTGCGATGACCTGAGGATCTTCGTCCAGACTCTCACCCACCCCAGCTAAGCGCTGAACTTCTGCCAGTGGAAGGCCTGGAATCTTTCAGCACAAACCTGCAGCCATCGCCATTCCAGGACAGAGAATCCCCGAGCTGGCAGGTTTTAGTGATTCCGTCCCCCTTGCAACCAACTCATCTGTTAAGCATAACAGCCTTGATCCCCTGCGATGCCTCCTTGCAGTCTGTCTCTGTTCACCTCTAGCCTCTGTTGTTACTTCCTGGTACACAGGAAAATCAAAGCAGTTTCCTCTCTTCTGTGCCCGTGAATAGTTCTTCTGCCTTCAGGATTAACTTTGGGAATTTGTGTATGTTCAAAATCTCCACAGAAGCACACAAGATCAAACTCACTTGTTTCTGTTATACTGAAGACTGTATGTCATACTATCCTTTTCTTTAAAGCTAAGACTTAATGCTTTTACTACTTCTAATAATTAATACACAAATATATCCCTCACTAGGACAGATATCAGCTGTATCTTCAATTGCAAATACCACAGCAATCCAGGCATTGGATGAGATTTCCTATCAGCTGGAAGCCAAATGGGAAATCACAGTGTATGCAGTTTGGTATCCATCCTCCTTTTACGGGAGTCAGTCTGCTATTATGTACATTAAGAGCAGTGTGCAGAAATAGTGTAGAAAAAAGGTATCTAAAGATTTTGAATTTTTTCTTTTCTCAGCAATAATCTGGAAACATGGAGAGTGAAACATACAAGGAATTATCAAGCTTTAAATAAAAGGAATCCACAAAAAGAGTGCTAGTGGTAACACCAGCTAGTAATAATATAACTAAATGAAAGTCCTTTATCTTATTTTCATCACTCCTAGTCCCACATGTGAAATAAGAGCTACGTTGCATTATTATGTTATTATCTCTATAGTATCTAGTGCCTACAATGAAGCAACTACCACAATAGCAATGTGGTTTTCTAAGGTGAAAAAGTCAATAGGAGGAAAACACTGAATATGAATTTATATTCTATATATATTGAATTTATATTCATTCTGCAATGAATTTATATTGCAGAAAATATCCTAAATCATGAGTAGTCATGTTTTGGGCTCAAAAATGTATCACAGAATTCACTTTGTCCATATGCAACCTAGGGCTTTGGGTTGGTAATGCTAGTTTTTGAAAGTTATCTCTGCGGGAACCAGCACTAACAGTATATAAGTGCTCCTTTTTTGGCCGTATTTATTATTCTCTTAAAGCATGTACAAGTTAATGCTTGCAGACTGCATGGAAATTCTGCTGTTGAGCATGCTAAAACCCTGTATCTGACATGACACATGAATCTTTCTTATACATCTCTCATACTTTACACTACATATTAGTATGTAGTGGAATGCAAACATTACTACTTCAAAGCCCCAGTTGGGACATAGAGTGCATAAAAAACATTTTTATAATCTAAAAATATATTTTTTAAAAAGTAAACATAGTTTCAGTACTTATAATTTTTTTTTTCATTTCTTTCTAAGAGTATCCGAGTACTCCCAATAAAACTATTTAATGAAATCTTTCATGTCTCTAAGGGACATTTAAGAGAGGCATTCAAATAAGGTCACTCGCTAATGAAATGTTGACAGCTCGGCTGCAGGACTCAGCAGCTGTTGGAGAGAGCGCAGCAAGGCATGGAGAAGACCATCGTATCCAATAGCGACTGCAGGAAAAACGTAACGATACGGAATGTCTTTGGAATTTGTCCAAAACATTGAAAGCAACATGTAGGACTAACGTAGCTGTGTTATAAAAAGTGATATGAGAACTTTGTATCTGATATACACATATAGACAGAGGTTTAGATGATGGAAGTCTTCTAGAATGTGTTTTATATATTATGTAGCTGATACCCAGAGCTCATAGTCAGTATGTGTATTGCCACTGATGCTCTCTGAGAACACCGAAATTCTGGAAAGCAAACTTGGGATTCTTAACAAGTGGTAATGAATCACATGAAGAAAAACAGTACTAAAGTGAATTTCATTATATTGTTAGTTTTTTCTCCTGTTTTATTCTAGTGTACTTGAATGCCAGATTCTTTTAATGCCTGTACTTGTGTTCGTTTTCTTTTCAAGCAACAAGCCCAACAAGGAAAGATTGTCTACATCTGTAATGGACACTAAGAGAAACAGAGGTATGTGGAATCAGTGTTCAGGTATTTCTGGTGAAAATGTGCTACGCCGTTTCATGTGAAACTGAGACACACCTCTCTGAAGCTTTCATGTTGTTTTTTTAAATCTTTGTTCTCAATGAAGTGGAGCTGTTTGCAGTCCCTGCAAATCAGCCTTGAGAAGAGTATCATGTGTTCTAAGCATCATTTTTCTTTCTAAGCAAAGATGAAAACTATTTAGAAAGGCCTGGCCTTCTTTGTCATTTGAAACAATGATAAATGTAGTTTTATTATGTAGATAACATAATAATCTATGTTATGTAGATAACAATGATAAATCTACATTGTTTCAAATGACAACATGAACATGGAAGAGAATATTCTTCCTAGTGAATCATTGCTTCTTGAAGACAGTTCCTCCCCCAAATCTTACCTAATTTGGTACGATTTGGAATAATAGAATCATAGAATCACAGAATGCTTAAGGTTGGAAGGAACCTCTAGAGGTCATCTAGTCCAACCCCCCTGCACACGCAGGGTCACCTAGAGCACGTGGCACAGGACTGCGTCCAAGCGGGTTTTGAAGATCTCCAGAGAAGGAGACTCCACAACCGCTCTGGGCAGCCTGTTCCAGTGCTCTGTCACCCTCACTGTTAGGAATTTTTTCCTTAAATTCCTGTGGAACTTTTGGTGTTTCAGTTTGTGGCCATTTCCTCTGTTCTGTTGGTGGCCACCACTGAAAAGAGGCCAGCACCATCCTCCTCACTGCCTCCCTTGAGGTACTTATAGACACTGATCAGGTCCTCTCTCAGCCTTCTCTTCTTTAGGCTGAACAGGAGCAGCTGGAATGTGACATTTGATGGAAAAGGACTATCAGATCTTACGCCAGATTTCAAACACAGGTATAAACTACAACAGAGATGGTAGCGTGTTTTCATACTTTGAATGCCTGAGCAGAATTCACAAAATTTTGTACAGATACTCTGCTCTGTCATTAATGCCTTCTAATCACTAGTGCTTCCTTTTAAATTTAGCTTTTTTTTCTGATAGTTTCTTACATTAATGGCAGCAGAGACAACCTGAGATGGGCTCAAGCATAGCCATTATCAAATCGTTAGAGACAGAAAACATTTTTATGATTTTCTTTATGGTTGCTACACAGTTTAATAACTTTTTAGTTTGATGACTGTGACTGACATCTGTTCTGTGTTAGGTGCACTCAAACCCCCAGGTGCAAGGTTTTAGTGGAACCTCCATCCCTGGGACTTGCTTGTCATACTTAGCTGGGAGAAGGGCTCCAGGATAGATACGCACTCAATTTTTACTCCTGTGTGGAATAGGACACCTCCGGACTGTGTATGCAGCTCTGCAAACTGGAAAATCCACCCAAGTGCGACTTTCGGGGACAGA
Source organism: Tinamus guttatus (assembly GCF_000705375.1). The sequence continues at coordinate 12,297 of NW_010581264.1, read as the reverse complement.
ACTTAATATCTAGCCTAATACCTAGCTAGTATGTTATACACAGAGTGGTCCAGTAGCGTAGTTACCTCTTATGACACGCATTTGAGCTGGAAAGAGATGCATAAAATCTTTACTAGAATACAATTTGATTTTTTCCCCTACAAATTGCTGCTATAATATGCTTCACCTTCCTGGAACAAGGTTCCTGGAACATATCTGCTACCCCATGGTTGCATAAAAGAAATATTTTTATGAAGCATTAGGTCCAGCCCTCTGTGTTTTTATGTGTTTTACTAGGAACTATGTGTTTTACTATGTGTTTTCATTAGGTCCAGCCCTCTGTGTTTTTATCTGTTTTACTAGGACACAGGAAAAAAATACCCAGAATCTTAATGAAGGTTAGCATATAAATTCAGTCATTTTAGACTCTAAAATTTCTGACTATCAAAAATTTTGGTGGAAAAAATATATGCAAAAATATATGTAGGCTAAAGCTTATGAAAAGACAACTGACATTTATATGCACCCTATGATGGCTAAACTGGAAAAACAGGAGGTGCCAACAGTCGCTTTTTAGTCTTGCTGTATGAGAGAGGAAATAAATGATTCTGCCAGGTAACAGCCATATCATAAACCATCATTCTTACTACTGTAATCAGTAGGTTGTGAGTATTTGACAGGCTATCTTGAAGAAAGAAAATCCTTATATCTCCAATATTTATGACATTTAAGACATTGTGTTTTTAATTACTCCTTGCAGAATAAGATACTAAGTATGCTTTGAGCAGAAGCTGAACTACCACATAAAGAGCAATTGTTCTTTGTGAACTATGGCTTCTGAATTTACTGCAGTCTCATTCCTATAGAAATCTACTGTGGAAAGAGGAGCAAAGAAAGAAATAGGCTGAGATGGTTGCAGATATCAAGTGAAAGACAGTTGTTGGATACCTTTCTAAATACAATGTAAGTATTTTTCCTTAAAAAGAAGGCTTTGATGCTCTTCCTGAAAAAAGAGATAGCAGAAAAGTTCCATATGTTCTCCAGATTTCTTGTCTGCATGGTGTAGATACATGTGTTAATTTCCACATTCAGTTAACTCCTTAATTATACGATTCAAAGAAAGACCATACTCAGCTCACTAATGCAAGCAGAAATGAAGACAGAATTTTGTCTAATAATTATTTAACAAAAGTTAAATGAATCCTACAAATGAAATCTACAAATAAAATGAAATGGCAGTGCAAGGCACTCTTCAAATTAATAATTAGAGGTTATAACAGCAACAGCACGCTCAGTCTGTTCTGATTTGCAGTGTTTCTGTTTAACAGCTGCTATACTTGCCTAACAATTACTAGATGAAAGAGCTCCCTGATGAATACCTGAGTGTGCTGTGTGTGTCCTTCTGGATTTTATTATAGCTAAAATATTATTCTGGACTCGCAGCAATGCAGACAGATGTTTTGCCAGGTTAGCAAATGGGAATATTCCTCATCTGAGCCACAGGGATATGCACTAAATCCCCCTCAGCTGGAAACCTATTTATTATTCACTTCCCAAATTATCTACCTTATAATGTATCTGAGGCATAGTTTATTGTTTCTTGTTCATATTATTCACTTTTCTTACTTGTAACAGAATAAACAAGCTCTGATTTTCACATGTGATTTTACAAAGCAGAATATCTGCTTCCCAATTACAGTTTCAAAATCTAGTGCTCTTGAAAATCTGATACTCAGTTCTGCTCATTTTGCAATAAATATTGCAGATTATACAATATGCTTATGATTACTACCAGTATAATAAAGTTAGAGAGAGTTGCAGACAGACTTTGTAGTGTGAAGAAAAATCAGTATCAAGATATACCACTTTGAATTCATGCCATTTGTCTAATGATGAATGACACTAGCGTGAATGGTACCAAATCACCCTACAGATTTGCTATATATACTTAGTTCCCGCAAATGCATGAGGCAAAATGGCCCCACTTACAATGTACATCAAAACAGATAGTGTAATGCTTTGCCATATGTAAAACACCCTATTAAAATTATCACATGCTCAGAAATGAAAAAGGCATTTGTTGATTTCTGCCTAGTTTATTTCTTCTTTGGACATCTGTTTTCTTCTAACGGTCTCATTTTCATGGTTCAATTTTCATTTTACTGCTATTTTTGCTCACTACCCATGCTAGCAGTTCTTTATTTCCTTGACTTTTTATTCTTCAGCCAGTGGGAATGTCCTGAAGTCCATTTTTACAACAGCTTCAAACAGTGCACTTTACATTTCTTCAGCAAAATGCAAAATATCTTTGTTGCTTGATACACTTCTCTAGATTTCCTTTAAGCTTTTTGCTACAGTTCAGTCTTATTGACTTGTGGCCCTTTGCCAAAGTGAAGCTGTGGTACTCTAAACTTGCAGAAATGGAGTGCCTGGGACAGATTCTCTACTAGTATAAGCTGCTAAATTTGAACTGTATAGAGTTCTGATGAAGTACGAAAGCTAGACCTCAACACACTGTGTCGGGGTTATAAATGAGACTAGAGTTTCCTCTTTTTGCTCTCTCTTTTGTTTTTTCCCCTCTTCCTGATACAGTTATAAGGGTATCAACTGATGTAACCTGATCCCTCCTTTGGCTTCTGCAGAGTCAGGGCTTTCATTGTAAATGTATTAAAGAATTTGGCTTATCACTGAACTGCAGTTATTTAAAAGGTAAATATTCACACTAAATGAGTTAGCTAGACTTTCCTACTAACATGGAAGAAAGATGTGATGAATTGCCTTCTGGGGGAAGCTTTCTTTCTGCGTAGACTGTGGACAATTCTCAGATGTCTAAGTCAGAGCAGATGTTTGTCTCTCATATTGCAGTATACAGCACCTGTCCCATGGTTTTCATCTAGTAATGTTATCTTGGCATTGTGGCAAGAAGGAGAGAATAGCTATCAGAAGCATCATCTTCCTTGCTCCTTTCAAATAGCGATAAATTTGAACATGAGACAATGTGAGGATTTTCCTGGAGACCCTGTCACTTAGCAATAACATCAAGTTAGTGTTGAGTCTCTTGTGAGATGGAATAGAATCAAAGAAGATGCACTAAACATAATATCTTCTCTCCAATTGTTTTTTTAAGTTGTTTATTTTCACTGGTCAGGACATCAGGACACTTTTTTCTCCATGGAACTTGGACTTGGTGCTTAGAGGAACCGACAGTTGCCCCTTGAATTTATCACTGGTCAATGGTGGAACACTAAAACCAAATAAACAAAATCCAACTCAAACCAACCCAAAATGGAGCAATAGCCGAATGATTCAGAAAGAGACATAATTCTGGGTAAGAAATGTATTAATACTGCAAAACTCTGACATATCATTTTGAATTGCTATTGATCATTAGAATAAATGACCCTGTCGATAAAAATAATTTTGCATAGAGAAATTAGAAAATGAAGAACACAACTAGGAAAATGGCAGTGTGCAGATTTGAGCATCACCATTTATTTCAAGGATGAGTATATTTAATTATACAGGATGGACTTGGTCAAATTAAGTCACTTACCACCTGTGTTGAGAATATGCACCCAACATATGGCACAAATATGTACATTTCAGTTCCTTAAATCTCCTCTAAAATGCCTTATGTATGAATAAAATTGACTTGAAGTCTGTAATCTGTCTCCTGCTGGTTATGTGCACTTATCCCCAAGTCATGTTTGCTCAGAGAAGGTCTGCTACTGGAATGTCAAGATGAAGGCTGAAGCATTTGAAAGCCCCAGTTAATGGGCATTCTACACTATGCTTAACTATATTTCTGCACTTTTCATAACCAGCTGCAATCACCAAAATTATTCTCAAATAAAAAATTGCGTTTTCATGAAAACAATCTCTTCCTGACAGAGCACAAAAAAAAAAAAAAAAAAACAGTGTCTGGAGAGTTTTTAAAATGTAGTGACAATTCAGTCTGCATTTATTCAATGCTACATTAACACTGCATCCAATACAAGCCTTGCCACTGCTCGCGATCGGGAGCCAACAGGCTAAGTGATTTCCTTAGGTTTCTTCCAGCCCTGTTTTGGTATTTCTATAGAAGATATTTTGAAATATTAATTTTGCTGCAAAATGTTCTTAAATCTAAGTCAGTGTTCAGTAATAATGACTGTTTGTTGTCAGAGTTCCCGTTGGCAGCAGCTTATTACAATCAGTGTGACTCATCTCACAAAGAAAACGAATTTTAAAGGTGTCAGATAGCTGTTTTTGGTATTAGTACTGATTTTGATACAAACTGCTTTTCTTCTCCAAAAGATGAGTAGTTATGCATATGAGCTCTTGTAACTTTTTATTTTTGGTTATTTTTGTCTATGCGAATAATAATATTTGATAATGTAATGAATCACCCCTTTTAGAAAGAAGTGTGGCGACCACTAATGTTATAGAATGTCATTAATTATTTGCTTTTTCAATTAGTAAATGGAAAGTAAGTAATTTTAGAGTTAAGTCAGAGGAATTGAGATAGCACTTCAGCCGAAGAGAAGCATAGGCAGAGTTTTTATGCCTCCCGTTGTAAAGAACAAGCCACAATAACTCCCACCTAATTGCTGGAAGATTTGACTTTGCAGTTCCAAATCTTGTCTAGAAAGATTCCACAGATGCTTGAAGCTCTGCATTTCCATTTGAGATGGCTGAGAATCTAGGAGTCATTCATGCATAATCTTGTCTGAGTCTCATTGACTTCAGGAAGCAATTCAGCAACCAATAATATAGAGATTAAACAAAGCTGTAGAGAGTATTTCTTCAAGGAAGGTGAGAAAGGGATGGGGTTATCAGTATTGCTCTGAGGAATGCTGCATATTCGGCCTCACAGGGAGAAAATGCAGAAATAACACTGTAAGAGTCGGGATATAGATCCAGAACTAGCTTGAGGGTCTAAGGTGCTGCTGCATGCTATTGAGTAGACATATCCAGGAATTTCAAACATGTGTTTATTGATTTTAGAACTAGAGTAGGGTGCCTAAAACTAAGCCAATTCCTGTGTATGATTCGTTCTCCATTTGTGGAAGGAGAACTTCTTCCCTGCTACCGAATCCACCTTATTCTACTTCTCTTTGCTTGACCGGTGTTGCCCCAATTAATTAGCTTAGTCTTATTCCTTTGTTCAGATTCCCCTGGGCCAGTCCCCTGAATAATTAACAAAACAGATCAGAGGCTGTGGTTACTGCATGATACTAGTTGTGGCTCACTTTTATTTAATAACAGGGTGTTATTCTGTGCAACAAATTGTGAGTAATTCCTTGTCCACTGCTCTATAAGTCTGCTTGCATGTGTAAAAAGGCCAGCATCACAAGGCACTGAGCCATAGCTCTCCTCCTGCTTTCCATAAGCTTATGTAAAGTGCAAACTTTGGTCATGGCAAACATTGGTCAAAAGGCCATGAATGAGATCCACCCAGTAGGTGCCTGAAGAATTGTGTTGAAAGAAAGGTGCAGGAGCTCACAATTTTCACCTCCGGCGCAATGCTCATGTACAGTTTTGACACTATGAATCTTGTGGAAATTTCTGTGTTCTTTTTTGCCTTTCTCAGCAAATGAAACTACCTTCATGTAACCTCATTAAATTTCTATTGTTGCTTTTATTAGGTATGGTTTGGAATTTTGATTTTAATCAATGAAAATAATTTCTTCTTTTCTTTCTTTCTTCCTTAGTGCTAAAAACTACACAAAGTCTCTTTAATATTTAATTGATGATATCATTTTACAGGTTTTAGTTTAAAGGTAACCATAGCACAAACGCATCCATTATTAACTGCAGACCTGCAGTGCAGGTTCTTGGGAATCCTGTTTAGTTTAATATGAGAACCCTTGTCACCAGAAAACAGTGCTGATATTGTTGTAAGTGTGACAGACTGGCAAAGACAATGGGCACCACGCTGGAACAATGCAAACTGCTTATATCAGTGGATGAGGCAATGTTTAAAAGTGAGATGAAGACTGAAAGCGAGAGGCTGTCGAGGAAAGTTCGATTCCGCGTTGCTTCCTCTCACAGCGGGAGAGTGCTAAAGGAGGTTTATGCCGATGGAGAAGCTGGAGACTCTCTGGATTCTGAATATGCCAGCAGCTCAGAGACTGACCAAACCAGCCGGTTAAGCGAAGTGGAAGGACCCCAGAACGGACATGTAGGCTCTGAGTGTGATGAAAATGAAAACGAGCAGGATGACCTGCTCATTTTAGTGAGAGCCACCAAAGAAAAGGGGTTTGGTACCAAGCGGGTGAACATTCTCAGCAAAAATGGCACAGTCAGAGGAGTCAAGCACAAAGTCAGTGCTGGTCAAGCTCTTTTTGACAATTTGTCAAAAGTATTTCAGGTAAGTGATTTAGTACACTCTTTGTGTGTCCCTTTTAACCTGTGTTCCATGTTATTCTTTTCCTTTGTCCAAATCTCTCATTTATTTTGGAGCTCTCAAACTCCAAATTCAGTGTTGTTTCTTTAATATTGCTGTGTGCTTGCTCTCCTTGCACAGGAGAGGCTCATTACTCTTCCCAATGTACTCCGGCTCCTCACTGCAAATTGCATGTGAAATTTTTCTTTCAAAATTGACTGACCAAAATGTACTGGCTAGAAATAGGCATGCTTCGTTTCCCAGGTTTTTTCCAAGAAACAGGAAAGAAACATACCTGGGAAATTGGTTATTCTTTTATTGGAGGTCTTTACTGCGGAATTACAGGGATTTAAGCCATGTTTCCACTCCTATTATACCTGTTTTAATGAGTTTATGATGTTATCTGCTGTCCCCTACATGTAAATATGTATACTTGTAAATTCCACTGTGTTTAATCTATTAAGCAGATCAAATTAGATGCAGGATGGAAGTAATGGCAGTTTTCCCACATAAAAGTTTCAGAAGAATGAAATCTTAGTCAGAGAACTCTTTTATTAATGTCTGTTTTCCATTCATTTTGTAGGAGTTGAATATTTGTATTTGAAACAGTATATGCAACATCGACTCCTTAGGCAGATAAGCACAGCTTTCTGAAAAATCATCATAAAAGTTCCAAAAATATATATTATTTCATATACATAGTTCTATCTATATATGCTATTTAAGTCTTTAAAAGTTTAATACTCGAACAAGATAGCAACATATATGCTAGCAAATATTTTCGACAGGTTGTTATAACCTAGAATCATTATAGTCACTTACATGAATTTATAAATGTTTTCAATCCATTATTTTGAATGAATTTACACAGTTTTAAAGTGTGTGGAATTTAATAGCAGTAATAATTGCTGGTGTGTATTGAATCAAAAAATCCTAAAAGATCTTATTTTTTACTTTGAAGCTAAGTAGTGTTATAATAAACTTATAAATTGCTGTGAATTAACATTTGTGTATTTCTGAATGTGAAATTGTGTCCCTGCCACGCACCTAAATTATAGTGGACTTTTTTCAATACTGACATTCCTGTTGAAGATGGATATTTCAAAGGCCATGCATCTGCTACAATATGAGAATTTTATTCTGTGCAGCCAGTGCATCTTTTATCACTCAAGCAGCTAAACATTCACTGTGTTTCAAGCTACTCCCTGAAAATTTTGTCCTTAAATTTCCTACTTTGATAAAATTTATAACTAATTGAGTAGGAACTTTTTTTCTGATTGAGACGTGGAAGAATTAACTGAGGCACATTTTGTTCTCCTCCAACCTAGATTCCTTATGTTGTTCCATATTGGAACATGGAGTGCACTATTTCACTTTCCCAGCCTCATTAGTGAGACTAAGTTAAGAAATGTGCATCAACTAAATAAGTGTATCCATATGAAGCCATATGCACCTTCCTTACCAGCCCTGTGCCTTGCTGAAGTCACGCTTGATTTCTTATCCCAGTTTTAGGTTAGAAGGTCTTCAGGAGAATTCATGTCTTGTAGTTTTGACATCATCATACTTTAATTGCAATGAGGTTACTTTTATTCAGAGTTAAATCTAGAACTAGAATTATTTCCATTAATTGTTTTGAAGAAGGAAAGGAATGCATAAGAGCAACCATAGCAACCTTTAGAAAATGATATGTAGTAAAATCTACCATGGAAGCCCATAACTAAAATCTATAAAACAATGAATAGCTTGAGAAGGTGATACAGAACTCCTACTTACAATATTTTACAATAAAAGAACCTGGAAGAATTAAATCATTAGATGAAAGGAAGAATAGAAGAGTTTCTTGTACAATACAATTTTAAGAAATCACTGGTACAGGATATTGTAAAAGCAAAGAGAATGGAGACATTTTGAAAACATGTTTTATGGGAAATGAGCAGCTTCTGTTCAGGCAGTTTCTAGATAATTGATTTCCAAAAATATAAGCATCTACTGGATCAGAATGATATGTTCAATAATACAGAGAACACCATGATTTGAGGTTTTTATACAAACAGGTTTCTGTTTCCCTGGGAATAAAGCGCAGTGAAGGAGAATGGTATTTTTTTCTATAATAGTGTGATCCCATTTCAGTGCTATATGGTATACACACAGAAGAGCAAAGCACAAAGCTTGTCTTTGAGACTATTATTTGGGAAGTTCTCTGTCCTGCTGGGGAACATGATCATGCTCCTTCCAAATACAATGGTAGTGGTGAACTTTACGGTAAGATAACAGGATGACCTCTAATGTCCTGTAAGTATATTCCAGAAAATTAATTGCATAGTAATGATCCTTAAAGAACAACAGCAGTTCTGCATTTGTGGATAAGATAGAAATGTATCTGTGTCAGGAAGATGCGCCTCAGAAGCCTTAGATTTGGGCACATTTATCAACTATATGCGGCCATCTGCAGTTGCATGTTCCTCTTCTCTCAGAAAAGCAAAAATAGCTGTATAACAGCAGGTGAGGAGCATGTGGAGTTCCTCAGCCTATAGGGGAACACCTGGGTCTGCCTTGCTGGTGGGACAGCAGTAGGTGTCCCAGTTAGGTGATTCTTCGCATCTGTGCCCCCAAACGGCTATTTGAAATCTCAGCACATGCACATGTCCTCTGGGCTAAGTCCTAAACCCACCGCACTGAGAAATTCTTAAATATGAATACTTGCTATTTAGCATTTAAGGGATTGCTTCCTAACTAAAATGTTTCTGTAAAAAGTGAAATATTGATATATGTGATTATCCTGTGATCCAAAATCTTTTTTTTTTTTCAGGTTTACTGCAGTAAAACTATGGTGTTCTGTTTCTTGAGACTGATTTAGACATCAGCAACCTCCTTTACTACCTTATTATTAAAAATTCTTCAATATTCCTGGTGGTAGGTGAGGAATTCTTTAAAATTATTCAGTCTGATCAGATATTCTAGGGATTCCTTGACTGTGAAGTTATGCCATCAAGACCTTTGCTGTTTTGTATTTGGAAAACCATCCAGTACGCCTGCATTAAAAAGTATTTTAATGGTCCATAAATAACTTCTCTACACAAGTGGTTCAGACAGTTCTTACCAAAAACAACCTTATCAGACAAATCTCACGTCTTCAGGATATTTTTTATTTTTTGATGTGATTAGTGTGAGGTGCATAATATATGAGGTGTTTCTAGGAGAAAAGAAGAATTTTTTTCTGTCATGTACATAACACTGAGCTATCTGGAGAAGGTCTCTCTACTGTCAAGCAAGACCCCCTTCCACATCTCCCCCAGCCACACACAGGGCAGCTCCTCAGCAGCACGTCCCGTCAGGTCCAACTTAGCCCAACTTAGCCCAACTTAGCTCTCCCTGCGACACTAGCTCCAGCACCTTGGCTGGCCTGGCAGTGGTCCAGGGACTGGTATGCTGCGAAGATAAAACCCTCATGTCAATGGCTGCCGTCGCCAGAGGCCTTGGCCACTGCTGGCCGCTGTGGGAGCAGGTGGTGTGACCCTGGGCGTCATGGCACTGGGGCTGGTGCTGGGAATGGGCAGCAGCGTTTGAGGGTGCCACACCAGGGTCAGGACAGGCTTTGTTTTGAGGCTGGGAAGGCAGGACCGGAACCCGCTCTACTTACACCTCAGGGGCACATGGTTTCCATGGCAACCCTGCCAGCCTTTCCCTCTGGGTGGCTGTGCTTCAGACGGAGTGTTGCCATAGCAACCACCTCACCGTGTGCCATTTTTGGGACATCCCTCTCGGAGCCCCTTGCCATGCTCCCAGAGTCACGGGGATGGACTTGCCCGCCCCTGTGGGCACCCTGCACGCAGGCATGGTGGCCATGAACTCACTCCTCCACCACTCAAAATGGCCCAAAGGACAGGGAAACACGAGCACCATTTATTAATTTTTATCTAATACTTACTTAGGCCTGAATGCTGTTAAAAAGCACATGGGTTTGGGATATTTCCTATATTTTCCCAAAAATATTAGAAGGGAAATTGCTGACGTTTGCTTTAAATAAATGTAATTCTCCTCACGAGTGGGCTTTGTGAGCAGACCGTCACTGTGGCTGCTGCCACGCAAGACAAAGCAAAACTCCTTGCGTTGTTCAGGATATCAGTAATTAGCACAATGCTCATTTTGTGCCAGATCTGATTTCCATCCCACGGTGCAATGTAATGGAGCTTAGCCAAAGGTTTTATGCAAGTCTCTCCTCATTTCCACCATTTCAGCAGAGATTTCCTCCATACACTCTGCTGGCCTTGCAGCATTGTGCTTGGAAAGGTCACTTTCTGCTAAATTAGCTGCAGATTTCCTTCTTGGGCAGGGCCTGACGATGTCTGCTATAGAAGGGCAGGCATGGTTAACAGACCTGATTAATGTGTTTTTGAACACTGCAGCAGCAGTGCTATGGGTGAACAGACAGGCAAAATGTACTTGGTCTTTATGATATTTTCCAGCACAGTCCCTCAGGTAGAGTTAACATTTAAAGTTGCAAAGCACAAGTCAATATTCAGCCAGATAAAAAACAGGATTATTAACATTTAGAGAAAGGTGGGAAATGGTTAAAAATAAGATGGAAATTATGAAGCGAAGGAGTGCTTCTGGGGTGGTTAGATTCACTGTCATCTTCCTATACTTGCTCGTGACCTGGAAAAATGAATACATGGCAAGGCACTCAAATCTGCAGATGCTACAAAACTAGAAGGACTGGCTAACACCAAATCTTAGAGAAAATAAAAGTAAAGAGAGCAAGAAAAGGAATTGTCTTCCGAAGAGGGCAGATGCTGCAAAGTGCTGACGAGGAAAGTTTCTGGTGCTACAGAATGTAAAAATTGAACTTTTTACATTGGGTGGCATGTTGTACATTGCTCCTGCCACTTCTCGGATATATAAACCCTGAGACCCTGGGGATAACAAGAAAGAAAGAGCGCTGCATTTTTGTTAGAAAAGTCATGATATTATTCAATATTTTGGCTGGACACCTCATGCTGACATTGCTCCTGATCTGCAAGCATCATTGGATTCTGAATACAAAGACCTCTGCTATGACAGGATTCAGGTTCAAAGAAGCCTTCTGAGCTTTCCCTCATATTCTCATCCATACCCACCAAAGAGAGGCGTAGTTTGCAGAGGGGAAGACATGCTGATTTGCACGGTAGGGATGTCAGGGAAACCTGCTGAGAACCTTGGCTCATAACATCTGCTGTAGTAATGCCACTTGCAGAGCTGGAGATAAACACCAGTGAGCTGTAGGCATCTTTGAGACACAAAACTCTGGTGTATATTCCTAGCGTTAGTGAATCTGAAAAACTAATTATTGAATAGTGTAACACTGATATCCAGTGAAGAACAACAAAAAGTGTAATGGCACAGAGGATCAATAGATTATAAAAAGTAAATATCATTTGCTATAGAAAGTTCAGTGTTAGAAGGACAACTGGATCACCTCTTCAATAGTCAGGGTGGAGAATGTCCATTCACCACTTCACATGTGCCTTCCTTGGTGTTTGTATCTATAACCACAGTGCACAGGATAGGGATACAGTTTATACTGTTAATTAAATGATAATTAAAATAGATAGCTTCTAAAGTTGGTTGTGGAATAGCCACATTGATTCAGAAAGGAAGATGTTAACTGGAGTTTAGGTTCAGTCAGTACTTAGGACACTGGTATTTGCTTTTTCGCATGTTCTCTTGGAAATCGTCTATAAAGCACTGAGCTCAACCAAGTTTATTATTAAAATGTTCATGGTATTTTAGGATTTTCTGCATTTGAATTTGAGACAAATACTGTTAATGATCAGTAAATAGACTTTAAATAATCAAAGAGCCAAGGAGCCAAAATATACAAGCTTTTAGATCAAATATATTTAGCTATTTCCTTTTTTTTATTTTTTTAATGGAGATAAATAATTTCTTGACTTTTTGAATATCTAGTATTA
>NW_010581263.1:26694-77129 GCF_000705375.1 Tinamus guttatus | reverse complement strand
TGTGCTGGGGAGCAGGACACAGGGGCGCTGGGGGCAGGGGCAGCCTGCCTGCATGGCTGCAATGGCCCTGCAGGTCCTGGCACAGCTAGAGCAGCTTTGGAGTTGTCCAGCAGGAGGGCCTGTTCTCGGTACAAAACCAGGGCCCAGACAGTGCCCCACAATCCCAACTTCCACAAGTCCTCTGTACTCATCAACCTAGAGGCCAGCCTCCTCTTCAGGTGTCTCAGTGTAGCTTGAACACGGGAAAGGGAGAGGGAAAGAATTACCATTTGAACCTGCAAGATGAGTTCCTCAAATCGTTCTCACTAGGCATTCCAAAACACATGTGCATATTCATCAATGGAACTATTGCCTGCAACAGAGCAGGTGTCTTTTAGCAGTACTGGGAGTTGGTTGGTGAGTAGTGATAAAAATAGACATACTTTGAAATAAGGAAATAATTGTTTGCCTGGAATAAAAGCATTAACTGCAAATGCCTTTTGACTCAAAGATGATTGTTACTTCGGTTTTCTGAGAAGAGATTTTGGGCTGACAATGATCTGCACCCCTTTTCTAATTGTGGGCCCTTTGGCAGGTTCCATTGTTGTCATCCTGTTAGGGACTGCACAACCCACGTGCTCTATCTCAAAGTCACCACCCAACTTCAGATTTGGGCACTTAACCTGTTTTTCTAGTTTACAGATTACATTTCCTTTCACATGTTGTTCAAATCCTTTTTCAGTAAGCAACTGGATGCTTTAAAAACTGAAAATTTATAGGTATGAGAAGGGGTGGCTCAGTTTCTGCTCTCCCTTCTCATTTATCATCATTGTGAATTGTTCAGTGGTAAGGATCCAGAGAACAGAAGAAGCATCCACCTCTAAAAAAGAGTTGCACAGTGCTTTGCTTTGCACTAAAGGAAAACTGCACTATTGAGTGGTCCTTCCTCTCTGCAGAAAGTGAAGTAGGATTTCACAGAATCACAATATCACAGAATGGTTAATGTTGGAAGGGACCTCTGCTCCAGCAGGGACACCCAGAGTACGTGGCACAGGGTGACATCCAGGCGGGTTTGGAAGATCTCCAGAGAAGGAGACTCCACAACCTCCCTGTGCAGCCTGTTCCAGGGCTCTGTCATCCTCACAGGAAAGAAGTTCTTCCTCATATTGAGGTGGAACTTCCTGTGTTTCAATTTGTACCTATTACCCCTTGTCCTATTGCTGGCCTCCCCCTAGCAGAGTTTAGACCCATCCTGTTTACATCTGTCCCCTCCTCTCAAATATTTTTATATTTTGGTAAGATCCCTTCTCAATCTTCTTTTTTGCAAGCTAAACAGGCCCATCGCACCTAGTCTGTCCTCATAAGAAAGACTAGGTTCGAGTCCCTTCGTCATGTTTATCGCTCTATGGTGAACCCTTTCAGGAAGCTCCATGTCCCTCTTGTGCTGGGGAGCCCAGAACTGCACCCAGTTCTCCAGGTGCGGCCTCAGCAGAGCTGAGTAGAGGGGCAGGGTCCCCTCCCTGGACCTGCTGGCAACACTGTTCCTGATGCAGCCAGGATCCCATTGTCCTTCTTGGCCACAAGGGCACACTGCTGCCTCATGGTTAACTTGTTGTCAACCAGGACTCCCAAATCCCTCTTTGCGGAACTTCTTTCTAGCAGGTCAACCGCTAATTTGTACTGGTGCCTGGGGTTATCCCTCCCCAGGTGCAGGACCCTGCACTTGCTGCACCTCATGAGGTCCCTCTCTGCCCAGCTCTCCTACCTGTCTACATCCCTTCAAATGGCAGGACAGCCATCTGGAGTGAACCTTTTTTTTGCATGGCAGTGTCAGCCTGAGTATGTTTTGAGATCCATCAGTTTAATTTGAAGGTGCCCAAAGAGGCTGATAGTGTCAACAACACAAAATGCATCTGGGCAAAGTCTAGTCCTTATTTTAATGCTTATAGGGCAAGATCTGTGGATGATACCAAATATTTCATCTCTATGACTTCAGTGAATCTCAGACTCTATAAGCTCCTAAGTGAAATCAATGGAGTTATGCAGGAGGTACCCCAGGGATTTCGCTCAGTGAGTTTAAATGTACTCAATAGCCTTTTACTGCTGAATGTTTAAACCCGTGTGATTTTGTTGTCAGACTTCTGCATAATGCATTTTTCTAAAATGCTTACTGATATAGATTTAGAAGCAGTATGATTCTTATAGAGACAGTCTATTTTTTGGTGCAGTGTTAATTGGTATTTGAATTTTGGATCTACAGTATTATACCTGCAGATAATTTGTTTATTAAAATCAGAGCTCACAGAGTTAAGTCTCATAGTTAAGTTTTATTTATTTAATTTCACTATATCTGAGGGTGTTGAGTGAGAAATAAATCATTGTCTTTTCCTCATATTAAAATTATTTTACACTGGAAATTTTCTGTACAGTACAGTATTTTATTTGCAAGCCTTCTTTTTGCTCACTTTCCCTGTGATCACTATTTTTAAACCTTTCTTATTTTTGAATCTGCATGGTTGCATGGGGCCTATCTCCTTCTCCTCCCTTACTCATCTTTCTCTTGTTACTTCACAACTTCAATTTTTAATATTGAAACTTTTTTTTTCTTATTTTCTTATTATCTTGTTATCTAATGGCCTTCCTCACTGTGATACACCATGCTTTTCTTCTGCTTGTCAGAAAAGGTTTTGTAGGTGTAAGGCAGTAAAAAGCTTTCGAGCTTTTCATGGTGCTGATAGCAGTTGCTTATTATAGCAGGAGTATGGGGTGACAAGCTGAGAAGCCACCGCTTCTTCCATTCTTTGTGTGACCATCTGCAGAGCAAAGGAGTACACAGGTGGTGAAGAGCTGTAGAAAATTAGTGTTTTGTTGATTTGGTGATCTGGATTAGTTCTGCAGCAGCAACAGGTTGTTCTCTACTGTCATGGGACTATGTGCAGTACGATGGGTTCTGAGCCATGTAAGAAAATTTACTGTAATATATTCTTAGTTGCTTGTTGACATTCCTAGCAAAGACGTCTTTGGCTTGAAGAAAACAAGGAACGTTTGGTTTATATTCTCTGAGGAGAAGATTTATTTGCAGGTTTCTATTTGACATTTTTTAACCTTGACAGGTCCTTTAAGAGTCTTTTGTAGCAACACTCTGCAAGGGTGACTTGGGAAATCTTGTGTGACAGGCTAAAGTGGGACATATGGGGCAAAACAAAATTTAAGTGTTTCAGGGTGAATCTGGATTTTGGCATGGAGGTTCATAGTAATTCAGCAATTACCTGATCCTTTCCTTTTTGCAAAAGTGAAGAAAAGATCTTTCACTGTTTCTACCTGATCATGGATTTATAATTTTAAACTCACTTCATAGATTTATTTTTTAATTATACATTTTATCCTTTTATTTCTGTGTTTCGTAGGGAATTGTATGATTTTCATAGAAGGTTAGAAATTTACTATGGCCGTTCTAACAACATACACAAAACATATGCAAAAACTCTATTGAATTCATAATAGAGCATGGTACCTGTTCAAAGTTTTTACAATTTTACAAACCTAAGAATATTACAAGTGCATAATAGTGTTCCTTCCAGGTGATTTTTGGTGTCTACTTGTACGTGTATGAAACTTGGTACATGTCTGTTTTCATCTGCTGCTTCACAGCAGCTTTTCATGATGCAATGAATTACACACTGAATCGTCTTTCACTCCTCTTCACAGAATCACAGAATCACAGAGTGGCTGAGGTTCCAAGGGACCTCTAGAATTCATCTAGTCCAATCCCCCGCTCGCACAGGGACACCCAGAGCACGTGGCACAGGGTCTTCAGGAATTCCTTAACCTTGGAGCTGGCAGGCAGGACACATCAAAAAATCTCTCTTGGGTTAAACCCACAACCAGTCTACGAGGTTGATTTATCCTGAAAAAATCATCAATTAAAGAATAGATTAAAGTAAGTTCATAGTTGTAATAACGAGAATATATTGAATTAATCCGTAAATTAAAGACTGGTCCCCATAACAACAGGTAGTACCAGGAAAGAAATGCTGTCTGCTGCCGTTTACATCAGTTGATATTTGGAGTGGAAGTAGTGAATGAATGACCGAAATATTGAGTGTTAAAAGTCATCTGTGCAATAGGATGTCTTCAATTGCAAAAAGAAAAAAAAATCATTAATATTTCATATTTCTTTGGCATACAACCTATTTTGCATAGGTGGCAGCTGGAGGTTCAAAGCAGCATTATATCTCCACTACTGTCACTATAGTTTAGCAGGTAAATAATGCATGAAGTAAGAAGAGTTGACAAGGCAGACGATAATGATATATTGGTTCAAAAGTCCTGTCTCTTTGAAAAGTACCTGAGGTTGATTTCTATGAGAGCTATTATTTATTTTGTGTTATTGCTCAGAATGTGCATTAATAGAGTATAGAACTGTCTTAAGGAAATGGCAGCTATAATCCTCATGTTTGTATATATGCTGAAACACAAACGCTTGCAAACATTCCAGCTCAAAATTGTGCGCAGTTTTAATCCTCAGTCTTCAGCACACCAAAGCATGCACTTATGTCTAGGAAATCAAATATTCTTTAATAGCCTGTACCAAATTACCCAATTCAGTCTAGTTTTGATACTAAAGATCACTCTAGTTTTGGGCTCATTTGCCCATTTCTGAAGGTTGGCTGCCTGTCTAGCTGCAGTATTAATATCATTTAAGATGGTGTTTTTCTATCCAGGAGGCATTCTAGGAACCTTGACTCAGAAACAAAGAGCATCCTGACAGGTGGAGTTATGCAAAGTTAGTGCTGGTAGTCTGTGTCTGCCAGCATTTTTGCATAATATGACATCTGATAGAAATGCTGGCGGACAAAATCTGCTAGAGCACATAGCACAGTTAAGCTCAGATACAGGCTAACGGCTGATATGCAGTGGCCATGGAGCCATCTTCATCTTCTCCATTTGTTAAAAGTGATAGGATATTTTTGTGACTTAAATTTTGAAAAATCACCCTGTCTCCATCCATTGCTCACGGTCTGCGTAACCCATAAACGTGAATCTTTGGTTTTGGTTACTAGATCACTTGGTTTTGGTTACTAGATGACCTAGTAGTGACTCTTGCATACAATAACTGACCCAACATGTTCTGTCTTATCTGGCCTCTTATTTAATAGCTGGCCCGGCATTGCTTTTTAGTATTGCAGCCAAGCAGAAAGGTAGTTATTCCAGTAGCATTTTTAACATGAGGCTGCGATATCTGAGCTTCCCTGGAGACCCCTCAGAGCTGGGGCTAGCCAATAAATAGCAGCAGCTCTGCAGCAGCCCCAGGTATTGACAGATGCTTCAGAGCAGGGGCTTTATCTGCAGAACCTGCTGAGAATATAAAATCACGAAGGACTGATGAGCGTTTGTTAGTCAGAAATGAGCTTTGGTCATTTTCTTCTTCTTCTTTTTTTTTTTTTTTAATAGGAGATGGTGATAGGGATTTCTTCCCTATCTCTGTGGTTATTTTTAACCTTTCTTTTTTTTTGCCTCAAGATGTGCAAGATACAGACCTGACTTACTAGATTACTGTATTCAGCAAATGCACTGCAAGTAATTCATTACACTGACACCAATTTCCAGCTAAGCAAGAAAACCATTTCCTTAACCCAAATCTGCAGAAAGTAGCAAGAATGCCAGTAGGAATGTGGCGGGACCAAACGAGATGTGACCCAACACCATGGAGGGGATTAGGCCATTCGTGACTATAATAGAGACTGTGTGCAGTATTCAGATCAAATAAGACAGTAGACTGTATCACACAATGGGGTTGTGGAGTTGTTCTTTGTAACTATAGAAAATAAAACTGTAAAAATATAAAAAAATATTTACAGTAAAACCTGCTGGGGAATCAGGATCAGGTATGTATTACGTTCTCCAAAAATACCAGGCAAACACATCTTTCCTTCTCAAAAAAAAATACATGATTGATTAAGCACTGTATCCCCTGCTGATTTCGAGATCTGTTTTAAGGGATTCAAGTAGTATGAGCATGTGTGTATGTAAGTGCTATAGAGTCCAAGGACACATATGCATACACTTCTACTGGATGGGGAGGGGCTAAGAAAATAAAAATAAATAAAACCTTTATTTAATGGAGGGCTTGGCGAAGAAGCTTCAGAAAGTCTAACATATGAAATATAAAATTCAGATGTTTTTGGACTATGTGAATATCCCGCGCTCTTGCACGCGAGCCCCTGGGGAGCTCTTGTCACTCAGTTCAGTATTGCAGTTCTGACTGTGAAAAATGACTTTTTCTCCCTTCCTTCTCAAATCTGTTTCATCATCTTTATTTATTTATGGCCCGATTTATAAAGAGACGATGTATGGTTACCTTCCCCATTCTGGAGAACAGCATTCTCGCTGTACAACGTGAAGTCCCTGGCTGAGTGTTGCTCAGTGGGGTGTCGGTGCCCGCTGTAGGAAAGCAGCGCTTGGCAGGCCCAGCAAGTCGACAGGTTTTACTATGGGGTGTATATGGGATGCCATTCCTAAGATACTGATCTATTATCCAGCCTAATGGCCATTCCTAACGTTGTTTGCAGTTCCATGCCACAAGTTATAGCATCAGTATGTTCCAGCAGAATAAAAAGGTTTGGATGAGCTTCAAATGTATGTTGAGCTAAAGCAGAATATGAGAAGTGTTTAACAAACAGATCCGGATCCATTTTTATAATGTGGACTGGTTCTGGTTTGTATGGAGAAGCTTGCAGAAGTTGCAATGTTTGAGGCAGCGGGATGGTTGTAAGGTGCTTCATTTCCTGAAATATCTATAGTGCACATGTATGCTAAAAGAAGGCTGAGAGGAATAAGATAAATGCAGTGTCCAACATCCACTCAGCTGATGCCTGATGACCTGATGTCAAAACCAGATCCTTATAAAGACCATCATGTGAATGCAGAATAACAGAATAAGAATAGGCCATGGTAAAGAGCTAGCCCATGTTAAGTAAGGATTAGTAGGAACACATTTTTGCTGCTGTTGTTGTTGCCTTTTAGTTCTAGTTTACATGCACGAAATTCCACTGTACCAAATAGGACTTGAAATTTATATTCATTGATGTAGGAATGTGAGGAAGGGCAAAAAATAAGAATTGCTTTGTGAAATACTATGATTTGGAAAACTAATAAATATAATACCATAATATAGGTTTATTTAGCTTTAACTACTCATCTTCCAAATGGAAGTAAAATTGGCTTCTGTCACTTGGAATTTGTTCCAGCTACCACTAAGAGACAGGTGTCAGGGAGATTTTCATATTAAAAAATGCATTTTTTTTTCCTTACAGAAAACTCAGAGGTCCAAGTTGCTGGGTCACTTGTGGTAACATTATCATTTATAATGGAAATATCTTTTTCGGTGGCAAAATCCAGTTTCATCTGATACCTTCTGTTCTGATTTCTAATGGGAACACTTTCTAACCCAAGGAACATTTGGCAGTAGTCAGATTGACTTGGTACTTTTTCCCAAGGTTCAAAAGAGCTGCAGTTTCCATTAACTCAGGAATTAGCAGGAACAATTAATAGTGTAAGCAGTAATCTTAGGGCAGATCTGAAGTATTTCTCTTTTATACAATGTTTGTAAAGATATAGGAAAGGGAGCTTTACATTTTTAATGCATTTCAGCATCTGCTCATTTGCATCATCTGGGGTGCCTTGAGTGAAGAGGTGCCTGAGATGAGATGTCACCAGGGCTCTCTGGCCTGCTTTGAATGGAGACCTTCCTGTCTTTGAAGACTCCTTGTGGATGGCAGCTGGTTGTGCGACTGAGGCTCCTTTTAGAAATGTAGATATTGAACGGTCGAGTAGGAGCAATGAACTGTGTGTGTGACAGAGGGGAGATGTGGGAGAAGGCCTTTCCTCGAGCACGCAAGCAGCACCCAAGGGTGTGGGTCTGTCTGGGACCTCCCCACATGCAGGTGCCACATGGGGCTTAGATCACTGCCACATTAATGGTAGCACTTCCTTTAATCACCCTCAGGGTAAAGTGCCAGAGCCTTTAAGGTGCTCATGGTTGAGCATAGGAGGAGCATCAGGAGATAACTGAACTTGAATGCGTCTTGGAGTCCCAAGGCAAAGTGAAAAAAGTGTTTAATGGTTTAATGGTCCCCTTGAGGTCAATTATTGGTAACGCTTACTTACTTACGAGCAGTTTAGTCACTGACAGCTTCAAATCACTTGGCTGAGTGTCTGCTTGAAGGGACGATGCTGCCAATCAGGAGTTGCACACATGGAGCTGGGAACAAACCAAGGGTTGAAGAGCCTAATGTGGGGAGAAGGACAGGAGAAGGGTCTGTTCGCCCACATAAAACAAACTGTCACAAAAAGACAAGTCTTTACTTTTCTGCCTTTATACCATATTGCACAATTCAATAGGGAGGACTTACATTTTCCTGAAGATGAATGCCATGAATATTTTCAGCCAGACTTTTCATGAATATGGAAAACTGATTGTGCTTTTATTGCTGTCCAATGCATCTGAAGAGTTTCTGTTTCACAATATGAAGTATGGATGGGAAATTGGAATTATTACATTTATTTTCTAGATTTATTTTTTTTTCTCTCTTAATAAGGTGTTTTAATATAATGATTTCAAAGATGAAGTCTGTCATGGTTCATTATGGAGTAACTTGCCCGTAGAAGAAGTATTTGCTGCTTCGTGTGCCCTCTTGCCAGTTATGATTTGAGTGTAAAATGCTTTCAACTCCCTTGAAGGCTGGGGAATTGAGACTGTTTCTTGACATGATGACATTATCTTGTCTCCCTTCAAGACATTTAGCAGCATACTTAGCTTTCAAAACCATAGGTAGATGTAAGCCTTCAAAGTGGAATAAAGGAGTGTTTGAGGGAGCTGGAGAGGGAACCGTTTCAAAGCTCAAAAAAATTTGGAGGTGTCAAGACAAGGATTTCCCCATCGACTCTGATCCTTAGTGCTTTACAGGAAACCCGCCTGTAAGATCAGAGTGATAACTGCATTTCTTTCCTTATGCAAAGAAGTGAAACAGCTAAAAAGATCGATCAAGTATCATCATATGCGTCCTGCTATGTCATACCAAAGGAAAAAAGAAAAGCAAATCTAAAAGGTAGCATAAATATTCTTATTGCTTAGTATTCTGTGGCTGAAATACTAATATATTGATATATCATCATTTAATATATCACCAAAAAGAGCAGCAGTTTTAGATAAATAGAGTTACACCCAGAAGATTTTCCGGGAAGGTTTCTTCATTGCCTTTAAAAGTCCTTGTTTTGAAACAAATGAACTTCTAAAAAAGTACTTCTGTTGTTGTTTTGGGTTTTTTTTTAACACTATAGCACCCTTTTTTCTCTGTGGTGTATTGTTGTGGAGACACCGTAGTAATGCTACTAGTCAGGAATTGAGTGAGGACGAGGTGCCTCTCATATTTTATCAAAAGTATAAGTTATGTTAAAGGAAAACTGTCTTAATGAGGAATTATTCTCACTCTTGGTAAGGAACACTAGCCATCGTGAGGGAAAACATGACAAACACAAAGACAAGAGTACAAAAATAAATAGATGTTATTGTTATCACAGAAGCCCTCTGCCTTTCAGAGCTCAGCTTAAGATAGTGTGTCTTTTTTGTCACATCCAAAGATGACAATTAAAGAAAAGAGTAAGGAAGGATAACGTCCATAGATTCCATTAGCAGAGAAGATATGATGTGTTGACAATAAATCAATAGTTATTTTAGACCTTAAAAACAACAAAGGAAATGTTCAGAGGGAAACTCAGTTTAGTGGAAGAAAATGACAAATGGTCTCAGATTAAGGACAAATGTCAAAATGTCATTAGGGACAAGTAACATTTGAAGGCATAGATCAATATTACCTCTTACACTCACAAAGCAGAAAACCTGGAATCAAAGTTAAACTGTCAGGAGACGCGAATCTCTCAAAATGCAGAGAATTCTCAAGAAAAGACCTAAATACTGTAATTCTGTCCTTGTCCTTAAAGAAAAGCAGAGATTTGTGTTCTTTTTGTCCTAGTCACAGAGAGACAATCTCTGTCTTTATGAACTGAACAAAACTAGGGATCTACATGTGGAATAGGAGTCGGATTTAGGCAATGCCTGTGCCTTCTTGCAGAGCGAGGATGCCTCGTGTTTGTAGGCTCTTATCTAGGACTTTTTGTTGTAGTGCCCATTGGTTTCTTGTTCTTTGTAAGTCAGTCTTTTCCAAATGAACATACAAGCTATTAGTACTCAAATTTCCTTTCTTCCTTCTCTCACAGGAATACTGTACCGTGTAGTCAGACATATACATCTTTCTTTTGCTGTTTCCTATCTTACATTGCAACCTGCCATCACTTATACCTACACTTAAGTGTAAACTTACCATTCCTCAGTTGAAAGTCAGCTGGAGGTTGCTGCTTTACTCACAGTTCAAAAATGCAAGTTATTAAGAACTCAGATTGATAGAGTTAATAGCAAATCAATATAGAACTTTTTTAAAAAATAAACTATGCTAGGATTTATACTGTTTTATGTACAACTTTTTATGACATTCATCATCCTTGCATAGATAAAACTAAATGATGTATAGAAACATCATCTTCAGAATAGTGAAAAGCTCCTATTTTTAGGCTTGATAGGTAATTAAATATATATTCAATCTTCTACTGGTATTGAAAATAGTACACTGTCCTTTTTAAGAAAAATATTCCAAATTTTGATGGTAAAACTTTTGGTTGTTAGCTTATTTTCGCTTAAGTAATTATTTATTTTAAACCATATAATATCTAATTGACATTTCTGACAAATTTGGAATTTCATTTTAGTTTTAGAAAACATGGATTGCTGAGCAGAGAGAAAGTAGATGTTATCAGCATGGTGAATAAATTTGAAAATGACACGGAGAAAATGACACATAGTATTTAATTCAGTCCTGAAGAAGAGCAATTTATGGATGAAAATATTTCTTTGAATATTTTTTATGCTTGCATGTTTACACAATATTTCATCCAGAAAGACCTCGCTTGCTCAGTGTATACTCGGGGCCTATGAGGGAGCGAATAGTTTTATGCGCTTTTCTCCATTCTTTGAGTACTTGATTGGGCAATCTAAATACTGCTATTATTCTAACACTGTTAAATTATGAACAATGAATATTTTGAGTTGGAGCTTTTTGACTATGATGTGTCTTGGCTAAATTAACAAACGTTACAGAAAGGGGATAAGAGAGAGAGAGAGAGTGATGTCCAGGGCACTTCTCATGTGGACCAACCTTGAGTAGGCATTAAGTCCACTGGAGTAAAGCTCACTCAGAGTCAACATCCTCAACACATATGGTGGTGTTGGAGGGCCTCACCACCAACTCCTCCTGCTACCGATTGAGGCTCTTGCCATGTAAATGTAATATAGACATAGTGATGAGGAGGGCATTTCCTTGAGAGAGGTCCATGTAAAGCCAGCTAAAAGTTCTCCTCCGGAGTACTTGTCATTAAAGCAGCTCGATGTTCAGGTATCTGTTACATACTTTATTTTTAAAACTGCACTGCAGTTGCAGTTACATCCAATAGGAATCCAACAACAAAACAAAAAAGAACCCTAATAATTCATGAAATAAATATAAAATGTATGTATCTTTTTAGTAAGGCAAAATCTTATCAATTTTTTCATGATCTCTGAAAATCGACATTTTGCTAGTTTGCAGCTGGAGGGAGAAACTTGGATTCTTTGTCCACAGGGCACAAAAGTGAAGCTGGAAGGAAAAAAAAAAAAAAAAAAGATGTCAAGGTACAATCTCCCAGTTTCCATTGCTGTAACATTCTGAGCACTGGAAATGGTACCCTTACTGCTCAGAATCGTTTAAATGTTTGTGGTCTTTTAACTGTATATTCAAAGTCATTAAAAGCAACATGTGTTGAAGTCATCTCCAGTGCTAACTTGGCAGACGGGAGTACCATAACCCAACTAGCTGGTTCATTGGCCTGTGGACTTGCATGACAGTGGGAACAGGGAGCCGTATGGAGGGTCCAAGCCAAGAGAGCTTTTTACACTAGACACAAGTTCCTTTTTGATTTTGCATGCATCTATAAATGTGTTATTAACAGCCAAGTTAGTAAAGTGCCTAAGTGCATGAAGGGAGATGACAGAGATGGAACAGTAGATCGATCCTGCAAACCACCTTGTACATAGTCTTCACAATGCTATCTTTTTTTTTTTTTTAATCCTCTCTTTGTTGGTGGGAAAAGAAGGGGAAAGTAAAGAAATAAAGACCATCTTTGTTATTGGACAAGGGCAACTGAAAAGGGAGGGAAAGCACTGAGTGGAAACAGCTGGGAAATGACAGAATCGGAAAAAGAATATAGGAATTTCTTCCTATGTATGTGAAGTGACTTTCTTAATGAAATTTCCTTTTCTCTGGAACTCCAAGAATTTCTAGCCTTTGTTAGACTAAGATAAGATTTCTACTGAGCATCTTTCTTTTTTTTTTGCCATGTGCTGTGTTATTTGTTTAGTCCTTTTTGGAGGTACAGTTTTCCATCAGTGGCTTTTCAAGTTTTGTGATGGTAAAATGACTAGTAAAACCAAACGTGTTAATGTCAGTTTGCTTTGCTTTAAAACTGTGTTTGTTACTAAAGCATAGCTCTTCTGACTATGTTCAAAGTAGGGAAAAGAATATCAGAAATAGACCACCTTGGCCCTTGCAGAGTCATACCCCATGCGTGGCCTCCTGAAGGCGTAACTGGAGCACAGGGTGTTTCTCCTCGACTCAGAGCTGCAGCCGCCCTGCTAAGAGCTGTGCTGGCACGCGGGCTGGTGGTTCATTAGCTCCAGGATCTATTTTCCTATTGCTCTTAGGAGTGAGGAAACAAGAGCCCAACTGCACTTTATCCTCTCTGAGGCTTGACAGGCAGCTCTTGCCCAGTCCTGCCCATCGAGGGGTGACCTCGGCTCACCCGTCGCTCGCCGCCATCATGTCAACCCAGCCGTTGGTGGGTGCTGCCGTGTGGGCACTTCTTTGGGTTCTGATGGATTGCCCTGTTGGGAGCTTTAGGACATCTTAATCATGGACAAGCCCCGATGCTGAATGCGAGCCCATCAGGGATGTGTTTTTTTGACAGTGCTCACTGAATAGGAAGGAGCAAGAGGGCACGTGCTCAGCATTGCCGAGCGCGTTCCATCTCGCATTTTCATTTCCATGGGATGCTTTCCTGCTACAAAATGGCATGCAGCAGGGGATGGAGATTCATGATGACTTTTGCCCTGATTGCATTCCTGATAAACAAAATCTATAACTAAAAAAGAAAAAAAAACACGATTATGCTTAATTTATTATAATTTAGTCTCGCCCTGGCCTCGTTCTCCATCTGTGTGTGCTATGAAAAGGGAACTTTGTTGTGAGAAAAATCTGTGGCATTGGGAAGCGTGTGCCTGCTGACAGCCCGTGTGCCTGTGTGCACTTGGGCATTCAATGCCAGGCTAATTCCTAGGGCTCGCAGAGCTGCACGGAGGCAGAGAACAGGCAATAAGGTCTGCGCTTCCTCACACTGACAGCATCGGAGCATCCCGAATTGCACTGTGCAGTGAGCTGACAGTTTGCAGCCAATTATTTTCTAAACCGAAATGCTGAAGAGAAGGGAATAAGCAGAGGCAAACCCTCATTTCCTATATCAGTGCCATGCCATGGGGTAGTTCTGGCAATATACCCACCTTTTGCACATCCCATGAGTTTGCTGGGTCATTTAGCAGCTGCGGTGGCCCTCGGATGGACCCTTGGACCTCGCAGGGAAGCTCTGGTCGGCTCCCCGGTTCCCAACGCGGCCAGGTGTGGAGGATTTGTTTGCAGCCTTCTTTGCTTTTGCTGTTTCTGGAAAACAAAGCCGTGTGTTTTGTGCTTGCCAGAGCTGCGGGAGTCGCTCCCTAATGGTGAGCAGAGAGCAAATATTGCCTAGAATATCACAGAATTTTTCTGGGGGAAAGATAAAACATCAAAAGAATTTCTAGAATGCATGTAAAGATAAAAACTGCTTTTTAGGTGTTGTGGTGTGCCAGCTACCTGGATGAGAAAAGAAAAGGAATAAAATTAATTGAATATTCTGTAGTTTCACACCTTCATAACATCCCTTAGCCACACCTGGAAGGCCTGAAATTTTAGTCAAGCATGATCTTTGTATGGAAACTAGTGGGGAATGTCTCTTCTCATTGCATAGCAAGGAGGGTGAGTGGAAGTCTGGAATTATTTCTGTAATAAATGCCCTGGGGAAGGGACTGCTGCTTTTGAACTGCTCTGTGCGGAAGGTTTGCTTTACCCTTTTCTTTCTCAGTCCCTTTCTCCTTTGCCTTTAATTCTTTTTGGGGCCAACAATTCCCTTGTGGATCTGAGAAACTATCTCTTGACAACACTGTTGCTCTGTCAGGAAAAAAAAAAAAAAAAAAAAAACCTCTCGATTCAGAAGAATCAAGACCCAAACCCCACAATTTTTGGATAAAGGAAAAAAATGTTAAGAGATTCATTATCCACTTGGATTATAGCTGAATTGCTGCTGTGTTGGTATTTAATCCCAGATATGCACAGCCTGCCTGCAATGGTCTGAAGTACAGTAGATGGCTACAATCTACTAATTGGAAACACTTCTCTTGTTGTTTAATACTAGTTACAAAGCTCGCTACAGCATTCTTTAAAAATACACTAATTTTCAATTGAAAGATTCTGGTTACATATGCTAAGGAGACAGTCCTGTGCTTGACGGGCTGTTCAGGTCCGAATCGTGCAATGCTGAGGCCGGAGGTTCCGTGTCACGTTTTGCTCTGTTTTCACACATCCGTTGTGTAGCGCATTTCGGCTGAGGCTGCTGTCAAAACCGAGCAGCAGAGGCCAATTCCCATCTCCTGAACTGTCAGCTGCTGCTTTAATTAAGCTACAAAGCGGCTCTTGTCTAGCGAGAGTTGGTAGGTGTCTCTTCTCACCCTGCAGATCTAAGGCTCGTGCTGACACTGTAAAGTCAGGTTGTTGCCAGCTTCTGTACTTGGCCGTGTAGGTGAGACAGCCGGAGGCACCGTTTCCTGTGCGTGTGTGTGAATGGTTTGGATAGCAGAGGGTAAAGGGTTGAGAAGAGCCTTGTCCCCAGAGACATCTTGCTCCTGGGGCAGCTCAGCAAGCATGGGGTGTTTGGGGCAATGTTCCTTGAATATATTTGGGGATCATTTCTTGGATATACTATTATTTATCCAAAACTGCGACTCATTTCTCATACTTCAGAAAGAGGTTTTGGTGATGAGATTGCAAGGCTGCACACTTAAAGGAAGGTCAAAGAACAGGACGCACCAGTAGCATCTTGTTTTCTGCAAATATCTTTGGAGCTGTGTCCCGCCTCCGTACATGGCACTGAGCAAGGAAGGGTAGAAACCCAGCTCATAATGCATTTGAAAGCAGGAGGGATAAAATACTTCATTGCTAATTATGAGAAAAAGCAAATAGGAAAAATAAGCACGTGAATTTGTTGATGGAAAGGGGACGGGGGGAAGCTCTTGCAGGGACACAGTCTGTCTGCAAGTTTGACCTCGCATGGCTTGTAAGGTGGCATTTAAGTGCTCAATGTCACAGTTAAGGAGAGTGACTAATAAGCATGATGACATTTATTTTAATGTGTAATTACAGAACATCACACTGCATGGTTAAGAATACAACATTTAGGTTTTACTCTTTTAATTACGATTTAAATAGCCACCCCCCCAAAATGAAATAAAATAAAATCCTTGTTGGTAGCATAAAATCAAAGCGTCTGAAACCTAAAGGCTTCTTTGTGGGCGCTTTTTTACTCTAGTGAAAAAATACTACCAAACAAAAAATACTACAAAAACTCATTGTGTTTTCAAAACAAAACGAAAGGCAGCTTAAAACCAGAAAATAGTTATCTGAAAAAAAATGTATTTATAACGTGTTTGGGTTTCAAGTTTTAGCTTTTAATTAGCTTGTATGTTTTTTCACACTAAATTATTTACAGGATTTTTCATGTTTGGTATCAATTGAAATGGAGGGGGAATTAAGTAGGGCATATATAATGAGATTTAAATAACTGAGGGGAAATCACTTCAGCTCAGTTTGTGCTGTTAGCTAGGTTGCAATTCAGGATGTGCTGTAATATTGTGTTTGAACCCTTATTCTTTAGGGATTTCTAGCATTGCTGTCCCAGTATGCGAAGACTTCATCTGTGTAAAAAGGGTTTGCTTTGTGTTACTGCATCCCAATTCCACAGTGATTTCTGTGGCAAAGATACAAAATCAGGTCCCACATTTGATAATGAGACTGAGCAGATTTGCTGCAACTGCAACTGTAACAAATAATAGTTTTCTTGACAGTACCGTTTGGTAACACAGATTGGCAAGGAGTATTTTAAATATGCATGAGACTATGATTTGTTTGTAGAAGTGACTATAAAACCAGATTTCATAAAATTGTTTGAGTACTAAATAGCTGAGAGTCTCTCCAAATATATTCACACGTGTATGTCACCTCAGATAGACAGCCAAGCATTGTATGCACATTAACACATGCAGTTCATTGAATCCTTGTAGCAAATATAAAATCCTCATCTGCCAAGTGATGACAGATATCTAAATGCAGATTATAAAATTATTAGAGTTGATAAGGGGCAGAACAGAATACTAGTAATGTAGATGAAATTGTATTGATACTTCCATAAATCGATAATTCCACAAATATCCTCATGTCCCGAATCATTAGGGATTCTCGCTTGTGATTTTCTTACCTAGATAATTTTATGCATAGTGTATAGCGTATTACTAATGTATGCAAATGAGGGTGATGGTTGGAGGACTCTAGGTGAGCTGACTATAACCATATGCGTCTCAAGTTATCAAAAACTTACAGTGAGCAAAAACTTACAGTGATTGATGTTCAGAAAACTTTCTGATGCCTGGATTTTAAGAAGTCCTTTATAATTTGAGCAATATCAAACGAATACAGAATTTGGAAAATTGAATTGGGTCTAGTCTGGTAGCGTTCCACATGTATAGTGCTCTTTTTTCTTTTTTTGTATGAAAAACTGAGAAAATCCTGTCTTAATTTTGCATACAAATTTCCTCTTAAGGCCTTTTTTTTTTTTTTCTGTTCCATGATTTGTTCCATAACCAATTCTTCCCAGATGTGGTTGTCTCTGAATATTTTTCTTGTATGAGCAAAGCTAGGCCAGCCACGCTCGAAGCAGGAGGCAGAGGAAAGACAGAGTTTCCCCCCGCTTCGGGACACGCTTTGCAGCTTTGGCAGGGGGTGGTCTGCTTCGATATTACTACATCAAGGTGGAGACGGAAGGTAGGAAAAGTGAGATACCACCTGGGTAACTCAGTGAGATGTCTGGGTCAAATCCTCCTCTCTGCTTGGTTCTCAGAAATGGCAGTTCCATGTAGTTGCTAAGGTCTCTGTAAGACCTGCTCTTATTTCAGGAGATTCCTGGTGTGATTTCTGGCAGAGTGATGAGCCCAAAGCTTTTAGGCTGAACTGCATAATGGTGCCTGGTAATCCCAAACGTACAACTATCAGAAGATGAAGCTTGCTTTCTACTTACCCTTTTTCTTTTCAAATTTATCCTTTCCTTTTTTTCTCTCTTCTTGCGTTTTTTTTTTTTCCTGAATTTAAAAACACACAAAAAAAGAACTGATCAATGAATGAATCAGCTAAGCAAACCATAAATAAATATTATTAATAATAAACACACTGCGCTACAGTAAAGAAGTAATTTCTCTGGGTGTTCTACCCCAAAATCATATTGTTATTTATATTACGGATTTCTTTTTTTCTTTCTTTCTTTTTAATACATTAATTAGATCACATCTGTTTACTTGAGGAAGCACTCAGAGCAAGAGATGTATGCTTTGAATATACATTTTGTAAAATTTGAGCTTAGCTATGCAAACAGACGATAATCCAGTTTGCTTTCTGTGAGCTCAGTGTGACATACGTAGTGCTGTATCCTGCCCTCTACACGGCACGCGGGGCCTGCGAAGATCCCCCACAAAGCGTGTGCGGAAATCTCCTTTCCACGGCACGTTTGTTGGTGCGCGGTGTAGACCAGCGGTTACGCTTGTTGCCTTGGTCCCTCTTGAAAGGATGCTCAAGGCTGCGACCCTGCCGACAGGCGCACGCGTGTGTGAGCAACCGCGTGAATTCTGCGGGGTGACTGCAGCAATACAGCGTGCTTGATGGATCGGGAGCCACGGCCAGGTCCGGTAAACAGCAGCTCTTGGAATTGGAACTACAGAAAATTACAAGTTGACAGAAGCAGCCACCTTTGTGGTTTTATTTTATTTTATTTTATTTTATTTTATTTCATTTCATTTCATTTCATTTCATTTTATTTTATTTTATTTTTTTGTAGCTTTTTGGGTGCAATTTGGCAGGCAGGAAAGACTGGGTGAGAGAACTGGGTGTTCAGTGGCACATCACCCAGCAGAGGTAGCGGGCAGGGATACAGTGTGTGTCTAGCGACCCTCGGCGGGCGTCAAACCTGTTTGAATATATCCAAAAAGAAGTCTTTGCTACGCTGATATTTGTCACCATTACACATCTGTCTGTACATGGTAATATTTTCAGTTCCAAAGGGAAAATAATAATAAAATCAGCCAGATCCCTCAAAATTATTATATGAGCTTTATAAGCTCCTAAGCTCAAGCTTTATAAGCTTGAGATAAATCTCAAGAAGAAAAAAGTGCCATTCCCTGATCAGTATTAGGGCATTTTGAGCTTTTCTTTTGCTTTATTCCTACAGAGGATGTGATACGCTGAGAAAAACATCCCTGAGTCCCTGATCTAGGGTTCAAAGTATCACGGGATTAGCAATAATAACCTGTTTTGACAACTTGACTAATCATAATAATAAATCCCTTAAAATGCAATTTAGATTTTTAATGCAATAAATAATGTTTAATTTCCTGCTTTTTCATCTTGTATGACCTCTGCCCTACATACCTGGCCTATGCTTCTCTTCAGCTCTCAAAGTCTTTCATAACCAAATCTCCAAATAGCTACATTAGCATAAGCTACAGTGCAGAAGATGCAGGAGGAGTCGCTGTTGTCACTGCTTGCCTGCCTCTTTATGAAGATATTTACTGTTTTTCAGAATTGCCCATGCGCTGGGTTCCGGTTTGTTAAAACCATCTGAGTACATGATCACATTTGGCTCTGGTTTAATTTAGTGAAAGTGTCTGATTTTGCAAGTCTTTATGTTTTGTATGTCTGGGGTAAAGCTGACAGAGAATGGCTTTGCACTCACAGAAATTACTTTAGTTATCTCTTTTGCAGTATTCTATGGAAATACAATCCAAGCAAAATTCTAAGGAAGGAACATTCTGTAGCTTTTAAGAAAAGTACAGGCTTTTAACATTTTTTTTTTTAGTCTTCCATTTTCAGCTCAGATGTTTAAATTAGAGATTATGAATTTCTGACAATTCCCTCGGCCCTTTCTGCCATGGAATGAGCGGGATCTGGGGGGTTTGCTGAGCACCGCTTGGGTTACCTGCAATGCTGAGTGAGCAGGTTCCACATCCAACCTGGCACATCTGCTGCAATCTTCGCATTACGCTATCCTCGTACAGGGACACTCTTGACGGACCTACCTTGGTTACTCTTTATAATAATATATATTTTTTTTGTACTACTTTTTGCCCTTCACAATTTCATTTTCATGAAAAATTTTAGTAAGTAGCTCCAGGAATGAAAGAAAACAACATTTAAAGTGCTAAATTCAAGCTAAGCTAAGTTTGTTATTTTTTTCTTTATAGAAAAAATGCACACAAGTGAGTGGAAGTGACATGAGGAAAACGGGGAGTTTTGAGGTGGGGTATTCTTTGATTGTATTCTTTGAGTTAGAAGGTGGTGATTGGATTTTCATACACAGAAAAGTGTGAGACGTCCTAATTAAACACCTTTTGCTGGAAGCCGTCATTGATAAGCCCAAATTGCTAGCAGTAGCTCTCAAATGTGTTGCCTTTGAGGCTAATGCTAGAAAAGTGTCTTAAATATACATAAATATTTATTTTAACTTTGGAAGGAAATTGTAATTTGAGTGTTTATTCATGTGTGCACATTGTAGACTTTATCATTGCTCACTAGGAGATTCAATTGATATATCTTAACTATACCTAGAGGTAATGTGTAAACTCATAAAGAGGGAAAATATCCCTAAAATCTGTTAAGATAAATTTGCCCAGAGGAGGAATTGTGTGTATGGACTGAGATTTACCTAGCACCTGACACTAATATTTTGTGTGATCTTGGTCAGATCATTTGACCTTTCTGCTTTTTATTCCTTTATATGTTAAATAGGATTGACAAACTTTGCTTCATGGTGTTTGTGTAAGGATATTAAAGATACAGTGATGGCAGTATGTTTTTTAAACTTAAAAACAATACTTTTTTCCCATATATGAGGCCAGTTTTTGTATCTTCTCATGGAGAGGTGTGAAGTGACTGTGTTACTTCCCATGCTAACGGCGTTCCTGAAGCAGGTAACATTGCCTTTGTAAAAGATGAGAAGTCCCAGAATTCACTATAGTCCGTAAGGAAAGGATAAAGTTTTGTCTGCTGTACGACAGCATGTAGTCCTGATAAATAAGCTGAAACAAAGCATAGCCATCAATGTACACTGAGCCTAGATTAAATAATAATAATAATAATAAAAAGCCCTATTTCCACATTTAATCATCTTATACTTAATGGTACTTGAGGCAGTAAGAAGGGAATCTCAACAAAAAAGTCCTCATGTAACTGCACTGGGGTCAGGATCTCTGACGAAGAGGGTGGCTTTTTGAGGTGAACTTGGTGTCCTTGAGAGATATTTATGTATCTGCTGAAAGGCTTTGCCTATTAAGAAGGATCTTTTAATAGCTCTCCTTGGGGCTGTAACATTAAGATAGTTATGTAAAGCCTGTGGACTGTTGCGTTAGGTGGAACGGGATGTAGCTGGGAAGTAACCTCATGCAGTGCAGCTCCAGCAGCAGTTGCTTTCCAACCCTGCAGCTATCGCAAGGCAAATCTCGCCTGGGAGAAGCAGGAGGAGCTGCAGGAGCAGGACTGCGATTGGGAGTCTGCAAGTGCTGAATTTCTTCCATGTTCAAGCAACATGGGAGCGTGTTGCAGAGACTAAATGGGCTGGGGTGAGGTAAAGACACTATTTTAAACATTCGTCTCTCAATTTTTTGCCCACTTTTTTCAAGTGCTTCTTTTTTTTTTTTCACTTTAGAATCTCTCTTTTTTTTTTTTTCCCCTTCAGAAGTTGAGGAAAGAGTAGACATCATCTGGTCCTTTCTAGAAGGCAAAGCAGTGGTTGAGGAGGTGAATCATTTTTACAATATCACACAAATACATATAAAAGTTTAATCTGTTGGGATGGAAATAAAAGGTAGGGATGCTGGGTTTCCTTTAAAATACATGAGAAAGTTTAGAGATGGTTTAAATAGAATTAGAAGAATGATGATGGCTGTGCTTCATGTTCTAAGAAAGACATGAAGGAGATTTGGTTATCTCATAAGTAAAATGACAGAGTACCTGTTTGCTAGAAAAAATGCATATCATCAAAAGGAAAAGGGATTTATAGGCCATAAGTATAGAAATGATTATTAAAGTGATGGATAGGAGACCGACTATATGGATAGGAGGTAAAGAAGGAGCACTGAGGAAAAGAGAGAGAAGGAAGGAGTTGACAGAAAAAAATGAGGGAGAAATAACTATGAGAAAATGAATTTTGAGATTTATAAAGGAAAAAAAATAGTTCAAATAGGTTTGAAAGGTCACTACTGGCAGAAAGTGTTGAATGATCGGGTATTACAATTCAACCAGGAAAAAAAATGATGAGGTAAGTGAAAGAGCATGCTGGAAGGTGGAAACTGTAAGCGTTGAAATGAAGGATGGAAACTTCCAAGGAGAGATAGAGCTGGTTTTCTTAGGACATTTGGAGAGGAAGGACACAACATAAACTGGTTAATAATTTAAGAGCAAGAGATTTGCCTTCTTTTTAACAGGAAGAAGTGAAATAATCACTGAAATGAAAAAATTAGCAAGAATTTTTGTTGCAGGGAAGAGTGAGAAGAAGGGTGGCAAAAGAGGTTCAGTGGGGCAGATGACAGGCCCTGCAAGCCAAAAAGCTTGTGGAAGAGACAGCCAGCAAAGAAAAGCCGATTTGCCTGCAGTCCCCATCAGTGTAGCTTCAAGTTAAGTAGAAGCTGCACTTTTTAATGAATGAATCCAGTGCTAAATTAATGTTGTGAGGGATTGATTTAAAATGCCATGTAAAATGAGTAGACATTATGGTCTCTGCACTTTTTAATAAATACTTGACCATACAAGACAATAAAAATTCCAGAAATAGGCAACCAACCAGATATACACAGAGATAAAAAAGGATTTTCTCAGGAGACTGCATTAACTAGCCATTCTTTACTGTTCCACGTCCTTCAGCCTATATTTATAATAAAGGCTGGTGTTTTATAATGGAATCTGAGAGTGAATCTTGGCCTCTGTGTGGAATTAATTTTATATTGAAAACTTCCATGAAAAAAAATCTATTCTCAGATATTTCCTTTTAAGTCCTCATAGCTTATTCTTGACTATGTCTACCAGGGACAAATAAAGCATTATATGAGCTTGGAAAAGAAGGATTGAGGAATCTCAGTGATGTCCTAAATGTATTACAGTTTTATTTAATTTGCCCTAGGGATAATGAGTTTTAAAACTACATGCAAATATTTTACACAGCATTTTAGAAGGGATTTGGGGAAAGTTGATGAAGTTTAATCCCCATTAGACTGCTTCACTTTTCTGCATATGTGATTGATAGCCAAGAGTTACTCTTGTTTTTAGTAATTAATCTCCTTTGTGCTACACACCAGCTCTTTTGTTCTGAAACAATTTATTCATATTTTATGAAATTAAATATTGGTCTTCATTCAGAGAAGTCTAATTGGTAAATTGATCTTATATTTTTATGGCGAGATAGCATTGAAACCTTTTTTTGGGTTTCGAATCATAAGGTATTGTTCTAGGAAACACTAGGAAATTAAGTAGGATTTAAAGAATGAACTTGCTTCCTGCCTGTGTACTCAAATACTGCCCATGGTACTTATGACGAGTGTTTCTGTAATTAGTTCACCATCCCTAACAATTCTATGCATAACTATATGCAGAACAGCTTATATTTGTACTTGCTAGTGATTGCAGCCAGGGTCAGAGAACAGAAGCAAAGTGGGAATTCTTCAGTTTGCATTGCTAGGCCAAGGGTGACATGCATTTTTAACTGTGATGATTGTTTAAAAATGAGCATGTAAATGGTCCTAGAATCTGAAATGTGATTTATTATGGTCAGAATTGTGCTGCTCAAAGCTTCCTCTCTCTCTGAGCCCATGAATTGAAATGCTGGGAAACTATAAAGACGGTTTAAGTGCTTAACTCTGATTTCAAGTATGGGATCCAGAAGCATGAAACTTATTTCTCTGACTGGTACCTACCAACTTAAGTCTCTTTAAACCTCAGATAAAATTCTTTAAACTGGGAATTTCCCCAAAACAAAACAAAACAAGAAGAAAATTAAAAAGAAAAGAGAAAAGGAGAAAGGCTTTCATAAAGAATATATGATAAGTGGTGGAAAAAATAACTGATGAAAATAAATGGAGAGAAAATATCTTATAAGTAGATACGTGTGTTAAATAGACAGACCACTTAAGACAGATGCACAAACCTATTAATACTTAATAAGGACAGGTCCTTAAACTGTTTCTGACACTAGAGCAGAGAAAGTCAAGCTGCTGATACAATGAAATTTTATCTGACATTCTGTAACTAATCAGTGTAGTTCACAGTGGAGTCGTCTGAACATCTGTGATAGCAAAATCTTGAAAGCTTTTATCTGCAAATACAGTTTTGTTCTGCAGTTCCTTCTAGCATCTTGGAAAACTGCTGATTTACTGAACATTTTCACAAAGAGGGAATATGGAAGACCAGGCATGGCCAACAGGGTGCATTTGGAATGGATTATTTTAGAAAAGCAGTTATGTGAGTTTTGGTGTTGATGACATATAGCCATGATTTAGGAAACGGACTTTGCTAAACTAAAAAAAGAAAAGGTTTTGCTAAGCTAAAAAGAGAAAATGAGAAAACCATCAACAGATCAAAAGCAAAAAACACAGGCCAAATAATAATTCAAGCTGTTGCTATCATCAGCTCTCCGTTTCTGTCTCATGGTTTTTTCTTAGTTTGGGGTCAAGTCAGATACTTGCAAGTTCCTTTGGAGAGGGGAAGTTGCACCGGAATTCTGCAATTAATTAGACTTTATAGTCACAGATTGTTTTCTTACAATCCCCTGCAATTGCAGATTATTTTCTTTTACATTTGTGAAATAAGCTTTGAAATATCCGATTTTGATTCCCATGATGTTTTCCCAGGTGAAAGCCAGCACAAGTGTTGAACAAGAAGCAGTTTTGGTCAGTTTTCAGTAGGATCCTCTTACCTGCATAATAGCATTTTTCTGTGAAGAAAAGAAAAATGGTTTTTACTATTTGCCAGGAGAAGTGTGTTTTTCTTTGCACTCAGTTTTCTATAGGACCCTTAGTTAAACAAATCTTTATTTCTTTTGACTAAAATTTTTGCCACCAGGGAAGTGTTGCCTGAAAATAGCATGTGGTTCTAACATACAAATTGTTTCTGCTGTTGCCAACGGTAACATGTTTCCTTGGCTCTTGCCCACCGACTGTTGATGAGATCAATTTGATTATTCAGCAGCCATAGCCTGCCACCTGCTCCATTTTTTTTCCTTGACATGCAAAGCTGTTAATATGCTGTCTGCCTTGTTAAGGCCACATTTGTTATTCAGCCATGCTTAAAAAATACATCCTTTTTTTTTTTTTTCTTTTTTTTCTTTTTTTTTTGTTGAGAAGTGGATTCGTTTTTTAAACAGCTTTTAATCAGTCAAGTTCAGACTGGTGCTACTTTATAACATGCGAGAGTCTGGGAGAAGATACAGATATTGTCAGGTTCATATTATTTTTCCACTATTCAAGCTCTGAATTCTATTATGAGTAAATTTGCGTATTATTATGTATACCTCGTTTTGGAAAATGTTAGTGCAGACATTAGTGTTATCTCAGTTTTGTTGTAAATCATTACTTTGGACTTCATTATGTTGTCTCAGGTTATGAAGGTTCCCTAATAAAATGTTGGCTCACATTTTATTTTATTTTATTTTATTTTATTTTATTTTATTTTATTTTATTTTATTTTATTTTATTTTATTTTATTTTTACTGGAACCAGAATCAGCAGATATTATGATGAAGTAGGCTGAGCCACAGAGAGCCAATATTCAGCAGAAAATGTGTGGAAATTTTAGAAAATCAGAGCAATTTTGCTATTTGCAAAAGATGTATTTGTAGTCATGATACCTATTCCCCAGGTTCCCCATGCACTGCAGCTGAAGGAAGAGGCTTTCAAGACCTGCCTGCTCAGTATATGTGTCATCTTCTCATCATGGCTGTGAAGTTAGAAGCTCAACTGTGAAGCTTAAAAGGGTTTCCTAAGGCAGGCAGGGAATTGTAGCTGGTAGTGTTATGCAATTTGTGATTTGCCAGAGCAGTTGGCAAATTCAGTCTAATGGTTTCAGCATTTGTCCTTTGCTTTCAGCTTGTTTAAAAATCTAACACTAATGTAGCTTGCATTTAAGGCGTATGAATTATGAGAGTGGAAGTGTAATGAGAGACTGTAAGGGCTTGAAACCTCTGTAAATGAGAAGGATAAATTGTATGTTAAAAGAAATGGTCTTTTACTGATTGTATAAACCATTCTAGGAAAATTTCACTGCTAGATGCCAAGATAGATTTGACAGACTATTTCTTATTTCTCTTTTCTGCTCATTTTTCTTCCTGCCTTTATCTTCAGTTCTTTCTATCTTATCCTCTTATCTACTGAAATGTTTTTTTGCAGCATCAAGCTGTCATAATATTGCAGTTTTTCAAATCTCTGGATCCCACACATCCTACAGATATACTCAGACTAGCAAACCGAAGCACCTTCCTCCCTCCCTCTCCCCTTTAATTTGCAGAACTTTAAAAAGTACCATTTCTCTACCTTCTGATAGGAGCTTCCTAAGTTCTCAGTTGCTGCTAAGCAAGAGCCAAAAGTACTATTTCGTAGACTCACTTTGCAGCATATTACATTTGTGTTAATATTTCTTCAAAGGTTGGATAACCCATGTGCCACCATCATGATAGATTATGCTGTGATACCTCCCATCTCTGTGAATAAATTCCTACATGTACGTTTATAATCTTAAAGGAACATTCAACTTCTTGAAAAACTCTAGATTAAAATTTCCTACTTTTTGCTTACATATTCTTTATGTTCCATACTCATCTGTAGGTCGTTCTGAAATCCTACTCAAAAGCCTTTTTCTGGAAAATTCTGATGAATGCAATGATGTCCTAGCCTACTGCCAGGGCCTGCTTTCCAGTGAACATCCATATGCAGATTGTTTGCAAAGTCTATGTATATACACACATTATGCATATACGTGAAAGAATATAATTATTGAGGAAATCCATTTTATTTACATTTTGGTTTTTGCATTCTCGCTTTTTTTTTTTTTTTTGTACTTGAGTTCTTCATGTTGAAAAGGCATCTAAGAAAAAATACTTAATATAGGTATTTCTTTTCATCTCCACCTCAAGAGAGGGGTTGACCTCATTTCTCAGGAATCAATTCTCATACGAGAATGGACCAAATCAAGGCATATACGTATTGTGTTTTTCTTTATGATCTTCCCTAAATAATGCAAAGGGAAGCAATACTACAGAAGAAAGATTAAAGTGATACAGTGGAAAAGGTTATGTCAGAATATTAACCCAGTCTACCTAATCTAGCCTGCCATCTGTGCAGATAATGAATAATTTTATAATTGCTGCCTATCTCTCCTCCTGTATGTGTAGATTTCTTTCAACTGCTGAAATTTGACATTTCAGTTTGACATTTGAGTTAAATAGACCTGAAATGTATTTAAAATCTGAACAATAGGGTCTATAGTGAAAATACTACTGCCCGAATGACTTTTTGTAAGTGAGAGCAACAACACGCTCTCTTGCATCTTGACAAGTACCTCGAGACAAGTGCATCTTGAACAGGTACCTTGAGAAGATGCCTTCCATTTTTCCTAGGGAACCTAGGGTTTCTGGGAATGGAGGTATGAAGAGTTACAGCCTTAAATGTGACTATAAACGTGGCTTAAATGAAACTCAGAAGGGTCTCTGAAAATACTCGGAATGATTTTTATTTTTGAGTAAAAAACATATGTATATATATGTTTACAAGTGTGTATACATATATACACACAAATATGCATATTTATATACATATATATAAGTAATATATATATGTATATGTTTATGTATGTGTATATAAGTAAGTGCACACATATATATTTGGGCTACTATGTCTAATGAGTTGTTTAAACAATAAGCTGATTATATCTTTTTGGAGTATATGTGAATTTGTCTTAATATTCTGAATTGTTTTCCACAGGGTTTTCTTTAAATGATACTACAGACATTAATTATTTAGAGCCACATCATTTTCTTTTTTACAATTACTGAGGAGAATAATTTAATACTTGATACAATTACAACTTGTTATTATATATTGAACATTCTCACTTTCTACTTAAGGCACAGTCTGTACTTGGAGATTTCCTAACCTTCATTCTCAATCGATATCAAATGTGAATGTGCCGACTGGCTGTCATAAAGGATTGATTGTGCTTAATTGCTTCAAAGAGGTACTATATCTAAAGAACTATTTTAGCATTATTTTAAAAGTAGTACTAGCACTGTGTCAGTTTTGCTATAATTTATTTAATAATAAAGGTATTATCAGCAAAAATTCTTAAATTAACATTGAGAGAAAGGAAGAAATAGGAGAGAGCAGCTCTTTCGTTCTGTTTCATACTTTAGAGAAGTATGAAACAGTATGTTACACTTTTATGTAACAGAAAAAAATACTATGCCAAATGGACTTTGGTTTTAATCTTTTTCACTTATATTACTGATTTGCAGAAGGCAGATTGTTGCACATGGTAGTGTAGATGTCAAAGGCCTGATGTTCAATGCATTCACTTACAGTGTTAGGGTATTGGGGTATTTCAGCTTTTCCTATTGACATCAATATGATTATTCACGTCAGAAGGCACTGACCTCACCTGCAATTTTGTACAAGTAATCTCAGGCAGATTTAGATTCTCATTGAATTTCTGTCCTTATTTAGATCAATTTCTTAACTGATTCCAGATCTCCTGCTTTGGAATTGAAAATCCTCTGTATGAGTGAAATGGTCTGTGGAAAATTTGTCTGATCTTTAGTTCATTTAACTAAACCATATGAATAAAGATTGTCTTGAAACTGTTCAGTACATTTATTAACAGATGTTATGCAAAAATCTTTCAGAGTCATACTGTATAGTCAAACTGCATACTGTATGGCTTTCAAAGCCATATTTCTAAATTTATGGAAGGTAGCCAGATTCCTCCAATGAATTTTTTAGCCGATGTGACAGTCTCCTGTTGGACATGAGATCATCTTCTTAGAATCATTGATTAGGAAGCTCTGAAATATGATTACTATTTATGTGAATAAAGCAGAAAGGTCTTGGAATTAAACAAGATAAATACACAAGATTAGATACACAAGATATATAAAGTAGTTTTCTGTTAATAGTTAGTTCCATTAATTAAATCTGACTTTTGCGGTCGGCTGTTGGATTAGAACATAATTTCAGCAACTGTCATGGGGAGTATACGAAACATTAAGTTTGGTAATGGAAAACAGAATTTGAAGCATTCTTTTAAATTTTAGTCAGGAGTATATATATATATATGTATGTATCTTTTTTTTTTTCAATTGGGTTAGTTGCTGGGTATTTTGGATTCCGCATGAATTTAGGCCAGCTGTTCCACGACGAGGGCCTCGGTGAAGCGCAGAGGAGCGGCCGCTCTCGCCATGCCCTTTTTCCTGGTGAATGCGGCTCTTCTGCTGCTTCAGATGACGAAGGTGAAGCTGTGGCTGCAGACAGGAGCTGGGAAATGAATCACACGGGGTCTGGGGTGAATATAGGAGACCGATTATAAACAAACTCGTTCTCTGTGACCTTATGTGCTTCCCCTGTCCTCATTACCATCCTACGGATTGGACTGCGAGGATGAGGCAGGGCAGATCCCGGCTCCGCAGTGTCACTACGTGCAACACAGCTGCACTGCTGAGCAGCACGAGGCAGGAACCAGCTGCCAGGCGCCGGGCAAAAATCTTAAGAAATCCTGTATGCAAGAAGGCCAATTTGGCCATGGTCCAAATACGCTTATTCTGTCTTAGTCTTTTTAATGTAGAAAAAAAGAAAAGCACAGTATGAATCCTTGTAACTTTCAATTCTTTGAACAATTGCTGCAAGAATTTTATGGGTTTTTTTTTATGACTTTTATCTCACATTCAGTGAAATGAATTCTAAAACATACAGTGAGCTGACCATCATTTGCCTTGCTGTGTCCTGGTCGCTTCATATTAGGACTCTGGTTATAGCCAGAGTCCTTCAGATCTAAATTAGATAGCTTTTCCCATTTGCATGAGAATCATTTTTTTTCCAGCTAGACAGGAAACAAAATAGGGCCAGATGGAGATCTGTAACTGATGCTTACTAATTACTTACTAAACTTGACCTGTCTCTTACGCTGTCCAAAATCTGTTGTTTGTTATATTATCATTCAAAAATCCACGCTGTAAAAGCTCCTTTAATTTGTCCTGTGAACAGTTATTTCTGTGGAAAGACTGTATCAACCAAACCAATGTGTTAATGTGCACTGCTAGACTTTTTAAACTGCTGCAATTCTACTTTTAAATTATGCTTTTATTTCCACAATTCCAAGAGGGGATTTATGATCTGTGATTCAGTGAGCTGCACAATTCGGGCTACACTTAAACGTTCATAGAGCAATTCATAGGGAAGCAGGGTTTTTTTGATG
The DNA here is from genome assembly GCF_000705375.1 of Tinamus guttatus. The sequence continues at coordinate 47,103 of NW_010581263.1, read as the reverse complement.
AAATAGGAAAATATGAATTACCTTGAAAATTTATATATTGTATTTCTGTACTCAAGTGGTAACAATGTTTTTAAAAGAAAAAAAAACACAAAATAAAAAGCAAATTGGATGTGTGTTAATGGCTCAGATCTAAAACACCCTTCTATGAATGGGACCAGCTTGCCAGAGTGAACAGGTAATGTTACGTGTTGCAGCTTCATCAAATCTAGGCTGGCTTTTGTGCTGCTGATAGTTAGGTCTAAGATAATCAAGACATAAGAAAATAGCTCTAATTTGATTGATGGGGAAATGCCCCTCTGTAAGCTTTGTCTGTATGAAAGTGCTGGTGAAGTAACAGTTTCAATGTTTTAGTAGGGACCTCTTTTATTAGGACCATTCAATTATTTATCCAAGTCTTGTGAACATTTTTTTCATTATTTCCCCATTATTTTCACCACCTTGTAAGTGGTGTGAGATTCAGAATTGCCTAGACTATTATTTGTGATGCCTGTGTGAAAACCATCATATGAAACCTTTGTTACGGGCACCACTTGGTAATGGCTTTTGTACTATTTCTGCACGAGCAGGGTTGAGCAGATAGATCATACTTTAAATTTGAGACCTGAAGTTCATTCTGTTGTTCTACCTAACTTGATGTTGGTAATTTGTTTTTTCAAACAACCATAAAAATTTCTTGCATTCAGTATTTTTGAAAGCTTTTAGAGGCTATTGAAGTCTAATAACTCTCAGCTTACACATTTTGTAATAGCTTATATATCAAGGAGTAGACAAATATTATTTTCTCGATAAAATACTTAAGGAGAGTGAGAAGCACAAAAAGACTGATTTCATTGTGCTGAACAGAATTGCAATAGGGCCATTAACTGATGAGATTTGTGCTGGCTGTGAGGAGATAAAGATATGGCATATGCACACAGAAAAATGAAGGGTGGGAGATGAATAGGCTTCCCGCGAGCTGATCTTCACACATGAGATAAAGATCCTGCAGGTCTCGTGCCTGCAGGCTCTGCTGCAGCAAAGGCTGCCTCTCCAAGACAGGAACGTTCACCCCGAGTCAGGGGACGAGACCTTTACAACAGTCAGTTTTGAGATTGACAGTCGGGCGGTTGGGTTCTGTATTTATTGATTTGTTTTGGTGGGGGGGGGTTACCTTTTGTAAATACTTAAAATCTTAAAGAAAAGTTCATTGCCAGCAGAATACATAAAACCTGGATCTCTTTGGATATTTCTATTTTTTTTTGCAATAGCTGTTTGCTTTAAAGGTAACAAATCTCCTAGACAGATTAAAGGAAACCCCAGTGGCAGATAACTCTTCTCTTACAGTGTGATTAAAAACACAGAGGTGTTGGCAGTGGCCGCCTTTCCCAGGTTAACTGGTCTCTTAATATTGATCCAGGAGTTCTGAAAGATCCTGCAGATATGGAGCCACAGATAGCAAGGGACAGAGCACTTCCCATTCATTTAAAAAATCTTTTCATTCTGGGAACATTTATTAAACAAAAGCTTGTTTAATTGCAGTGTTTTCAAGTATCTTGGAGTCAGTGTATTTGCAGTATCAACTGTACCTGACAGCATTGGCTGTCCAGAGTCGACTCTTTTGATCTCTCCTACATACAAACAGCATCTCACACTCGCAGATCTCCGTCAGGCGTTCTCCAAAAACACAGCAATAAACATTAAAGCATTCAAAAAAAATGCATTCCTTCCTCCCTGCTCATTTTTACTCTATTTGCATACTCTCCATCAAAAAAATATGATATTCATGAGTGTTACGTTGTAGGCCTGAAGGAGCTTCACAGCTTAACAGAGAGCTAAACGGAGGCTGGTGGTGAGACCCAGTTAAAGTGTAACATGCAGCAATGTTATTTTAGCATTTAGCAATTTTTAACATTTTAGTATTTGCCAGAGAAACCCTGTGCAAGCCGTGTTTGTGGTGGTGCAGGGCACAGGTGCCTTGAATTTGCCTCTCAGTCTGGCCACTTTAGACCCAGGAGTCCTGACTTCTTACTCGAGCCTTACCAAGGTGTGCTCTCCATGGAGTGGTGAACGTCTTGGGCACCTGGCTGCATGCTTTTCTGGAGACTCTTCTTGCATAGAAACATCTTAACCTTGCATAGGAACATGGGAACATCTTAACTTCATAATATATTAATACCCTTGCACAATAAATTTCCTAAAAATGTCAAATATATTGCACAAGACATAATTCTTATTTATTTTTTGTTTATTTTTGCATGCCAACCTTCCTATCAATTTACCTATATCTTTTAAAATAGTCTTGAAAATGAAATCCTCATTTAATACGGATTCTCTTGATGGTCTGTGCATAAAGGCTAAAGGTCTTCTGCTGGAGGTGGGCTGAGCAATCAGAGTTCTGCAGTTTACTGATCTTTGGGAAACTTTCCCTTATGTTTTCTGCCTGTACAATAAACATAGCTGTAGAACTACAGGCCTGTTAAATTGCTGAAATAGAAGTTGAAAATATAACATCATTCCTTTAGAGCCATTAAATTGTTTCTTGTGAACACTATCAGCTAGAGCTACAGATTCCTCTTAGTCCTGCCTGTGAATAATTATGCTATTGATCATTTTAATAGTATTTATGGGAACTGTTGATGGCAAAAGCCACCTGTTCCTGGCTAGGCTTTAATCTCTAACATAGGATGTTGGGAAAATAATATAGGTCTGCATTTTCAAAACTGGCCAGGGGTTTTGAGGCAACATAGCTAAAAAAGGCATTTGGAATCCCTGCTTCTGATTGATTTCAGCTATTGCATAATACTCCTTATACTTTTTTCTTTATAATCTATTTATCAGTACGTACATTTGGGTCTTGTCTTTTGCATAAAACACATGCAATTCACTGGGTAATTACCTCCAGTAATGGAGCAGACTGTGAGAAGTCTAAGGCAGGCAGTGCTAATTGCACTCATGCACATATATAATAAATGTCCTGTCTCACTTTGTTACAGTCTGGCAAAATATGGCTTAATCAACTATAACTCTTTATGGCATAGGCTAAAATTGAATGCAAAACAGGCTTTCTTGAGTGAAGAAATTAGATGCACAAGATCTTTCTGGCATGCAATGGAGAACTGAAAATCCTGTAGGTATCTGTTTGTCCAGTTGTGTTAATGGAGAGCTGTGCTCATGGTTTGTTGCAGTGTGCTCCATCAGCCACCAGCTTATATTGTTTTTTTTTTTTTTTTTTTTTTTTTTTTTTTTGTAGATCTGGTATCTGACAGGTTTGGAGGGTACCAATGGTTGGGAATAACCATAACCTGTTTCCATCAGCTCAGAATCATTTGAACCAACAAAAAAGCAAACAGTGGATGTAGTTACCTTTTGACAGCAGAGTGTGCAAATTTGTTTGAAGGATGCTTGCAAAAAAAGAAAAAAAAAGGCCTAAATTTTGCTCTGTGAAGTGCATCAACTTGTCAGTTTTGAGAGAGAAGATGGACCACCCTCATGGGACCAGACACCGTTGCAGGTGCCAGCTGGGGCTGGGGCTGAGATGAGATGCTGACAGCACCATTGCTGAGATTTCAGCTTGTGTGAACTTTCTGGTCATCCTCATTTTGGTTGTTCGGAAGAATGACAGTTGACTCAACTGAAAATGTGACTTAGACCATCAGTTTCTTTTGCATAGGTGTTGATCTGAATACTAAAAGGAGCATAACGCCCACAATGAAAATATATCATTCCAGAGTAAAGCATTCTCTTCCCTAGGTATCTGGGGTACACAGAGCTGGTTTCTGTTAAAAAGGGGCCATGGTTGCCTGTTGCTGTTTTATATTTCTTATTTTTTACTTTTTGGTAGGCTATAAATTACTTTGGTTTTCAAAGTAAGTTACACAAGAACTGGGACAGGAACTGTGTTCAGATCAGGTAGCAGCATATTTAAAATGTAAAAGTTTAATATGTCATAAAGGGAAGGACATACCACCAGCACCATAGTTGTGGTTATGCTCCCAGGAAGAGGCTTGAAGGAGAATCATCTGAACTCCCTATTCGCTTGCTTTGCTTCCTATGGAGTACTCTGGGAGTAGAATTCCTTCAAATCAAATTAAAATGGAAAAAAATGCCCTCTAGAAGCATACTCAGTACTCTCCAATGGTTAATGTTCATTCAGTCCGTGGAACCAGACTACAGCTAGTCCAAATTAATAACTTTTTCTGGGTCGCTTGTAATCACAGGGGCTGTTGATACAGCCTGTAATTGAAACTAAATAATGTAATGGGAAAATAAACATCCATAATGCAATGTTTTAAGATTCTAATAAATATTGGTAGGTGGGATGGTAAATTAAATTTATATGTATACTAAGGTTTAATGCATGTGTTGAAGGGCTTATGTTTGGGCTTGACGGTGTTGAAGGTTTTATCCAACCATAATGATTCTGTGATTCTATGATTCTATGTTAGGAGAAAGTACTTTCAGAAGGATATTGATTGATTTTGAACTTACTTAAAACTCCTTAAGGGAAATTCATTTTAGGAAGTAGCTTTGTAATGTATAATTGTTGTGATTACGTAAGGAAATAAAGTAATATAAAAATCTCTTTCAGAGAATATATGGTGCATCTCTACTCAGATATGTATAAACGCAAATAGCTGCAAAAGAACATAGATAATATATGGAAATTATACTGAGAAAGCATATATATGAAGAAATTGGAAATACTTTACTATGCAACAGATCAGTAGGATTAAATAAGAGTAGTTAATTCCAAGATGACTGCAAAATGGACATCCTCTTTCATTAAAATCATTCTTAGTAGATAATACTTAATTAAAAACTGCATATTTACATACCCGTGTTTGTATGCTTGTGCTACTCTGTATATTCAATTCCTTTATTATACAGTCATTTTACAGAAATATGCCATAGTGAAAAGATGAAAATAAACAACTTGTTTGTGTGTATAAAAAAGGAGGCAATTTACACATGTAAAATGTGTAAATCAAAATTAATTCAGTCTTCAGGCAAAGCTGAAGGAACCGATACTATCGTAGTTTGCTTCAGTAAGCAGCACGCATTAAGCTTACTTGCATGGACTTTATTATTAAAAATAGCGACCTTAATGTATTAGGTGCTTGCCGGATTGCACATAGGTGTCTTTAAAAGCCTTTTCAGTGATCTCTTAAAAAGTTTAGTGCTTTATAAAAACCGAGAAGGGAAAACCAGATAAGCAGTGAGAACATCCTGTAATAGGGTCCATAAAAAGGCTATGGCTTCTCCATATTAACAGTAGCATGTGCAACAGTTACCAGCCTAAAAATCAGAAGAAAGATTATTTTATTCTGTGTCGTTTGGACGTGCCTTTTTAAGCCAGGTATTAAGGAAATTAAAACTTATGTCCTTTTCTTCTTTGGTCTACAGCGTCTCGCTAAAGAAGCCGAAAAGTATCAAGCATCACATCAGTGGAGGGATGAGTTTGGGGTAAGTTTCATTCTTTCTCCTTTGATCTTCTCAGAATTTCCCTCTTCGAAATGGTAACTGTGTTCTTAAAAATATGCTGTTTATAAATCCATCACAAAAGGAATCATTGCCTGTGCATGTGTGTTTTATTTTACTGAGCAAACAAAGATTCAGGCTGTGTTTCTGGTGAATAAAGAGCGTTTTGCCCTTCGTAGGATCCTCAAGAGCTTCACAGGCTCCACCATGTAGCTCCGAGCTGCACCCAGGACGTGTGTTTGTTTTGTGATGTAAGGAGTAATTGCAGAGAAGACATCTGAGTGATAGCAACTCTCAGTAAAATGTGTGTGCTCCGCCAAGCCCTGAAACATGCAGAATTGGTTTTTAACAAGTTTTTAGTTTATGTAGTGGTGCGGGGGGCAGTGGGAGAGAGGGAAGAGGAAGGTTTCTTTATACCTACATGATGCTATATAGTAAAAGTCATAGCCTTTTTTTGAAAGACAAGTGAGATTGTTGCAAAATATGCAACATTAATTCTTTTATTTTGCTCAAGTCAGATTAATACTGTGCTTCATGACTATAAGCCTGTCAATTTTAGGCTACAGTTCCCTACTAAGTGTCAAAGAAGTCATTTATTATGCCTTAATTACCTGTTTTTTCAGAAATAAAAGCAGATGGTACTTTTATGTGTTGCTGTAACACACATAGACTCTGCCTGCACATGTACTGGAATAATACAGGCTCACAATTAAATGCACAGTGTTATTTTTTGTTTTCATGATGTCCCATGTTCCTCAGACACTTTAATATGGAGCTCTGCAGAAACACTCCTGAGGTCAGGCCGCCTTCAGAGGGAAGTGGCAGCTCGTAGGAGTGCAGAAACAGTTCGGGCACTGCCAGGATGTTTTTCAAGTGTGGTCTATGCACAGGCACAGCTTCTAATCCATGCTAAAATGCAGAATCCCTGTTCCGTAGGGATGCAGGAATGTTTCAGCAGCCTTTTCTGCTAGAAAAAAAAAAAAAGCCTGCAGTTTTGATGGACTCTGTGCAGAACAGCATGAATATTATCAGATGCTCTTTCTACTGATTTGTTTTCTGTTACTGTAGACACTGGCATCACGTAACAAGACTGTCCCAGGTTTTGATTTTTCTTTTGCCCTTTCCTCACTCAGACCAGAGACACTTTTGTTCTCATCGGAATTCATTGCCAAGGAGAGATCTCAAAGTAATTTTGATATGTGATTTTATATTAATGTGTGTGGCTCTGGCAATGACTGTGGTTAGAATGAAAAAACGGTGCAGTTTTAGATTTATAATAAAGTAACTGCAAACCAAGCTTGTGCCTGGCCATTTTGAATTTGGATGAGAACACTATGCAGCATGTAATAACCTTGACATTAGGTTATGCAATTAAATTTCGAATAAATGTATTAAGCTTCTTATAATTTAATTTGTTCCATTTTTGCCAGAAGTAATCTTTCTTCCATTCTGGCCTACTTTTTAGAAAATGCCTGTTCAAATTAGTTTGCACACAGATCTTTCCGATAAACTTAATTTTCACTGGAAGATTCATTCTCCTAATGGCTGGGAAGGAAAATAGAAGATGTACTGGAAAGCTTTCCATGGTTGGTGGTTCTTAATATACTCCTGGTAGCATTATAAATGGTTCATGTTGTGTGAGGCTTATTTCTTTTCCAGGCGTGGTTTTGGGGTGATGAAAGCCCTTTAAGCCCTTTCTTTTATGAGTCAGAAGAGAAAGACATTTTGAAGGGCAGGCTGTTTCATCTTCTAATTAGTTCACAAGCAGCAATCAATGTCCTTGACGGTCAGATTGCAGCTCGGTGATGGCCTATGGAGCTTTAGGGAGAAAATATCACAAACAAGCAAAGACCAAAAGGTTCTTTCTAGGGAATTCTATACTGGCCCGCTTCAGTGCAGGGAATGGGGGAGAGGGAGGACAAAGAGTGTGAGCACTGAGTCCTACAAGGGCTCATTTAATCAGAAAACTGTGAGACCGGCACTACTAACAGCTTCTTCTGAGTGTGAATGTTTATACATGAGTGTACAGATTGCAAACTGAAAAAAAAGGGAAGATTTTACTCTGCAGGTTAGAGTCAGAGTGTAGCAAAAATTCCATATCCTCAGATGATAAGGTGTTTTTAACTTACCTAGTGGGTGAGAAAAGCTACAAAGATCCAGATTTGATGCTGCAGTCTCACTTTTGTTAATTCAGGTTATGATTTCATGCTGCCAGAATTTGCAAGAGTTTTTGAAAGAATTTGAAAGAAATGTTAAGGATACTTTTTTTTTGCATTGCAAAATGAGATAATCTATATGATTTTTTTAGGAAAAAAATAGCGGAAACTATGCTGATTGAGCTTCGTGTCTATATATATATATAAAAATCCTTCTAATTGCAAGAATTGCCTCCTATTTCAAAAAGACTAACCAAACAAAAACATAAATACAAAAGTATAAATAGTTATAGTTAGTTATGTTAATCCTATTTTTACTCTATGGTTATCATCTTGTACATCTTTCTAAATACGCATGCTAAATTTGGGGGCTACATATCTGTGTGTGTGTGTGTCATATATTATATATAGTCATATATATATGTCATATATATTTAATTATATACACACACTTTAAACTGAATCCTATTGAATATATGTTGAGTGTCTTGAAAATCGAAATCTAAAAAGACTTAAGACTTAATACTTAAGAGTATGTTTTAGATTTTTACCTTATTTTGGGGATAGCTAATTAAAATAAAAAGATTGTAATGACTTTTACCATTTTGCATCAGCAAATACAAAATAATTTTGTTAAGGCAACTAAGGCAATAATTATTACAAAAAGTGTAAAACAATCCAGAGAAATATTAAGGATACGGAATATTTTCTGCATTAAAATTGACATGTTTTATGAACATCTGTTTTTAAAACATGTTTCCTGATTAAAGGTAATTCCAATTAAAATATTTGATTCATGGTTTACATCTAAGGCCCTAAAATAATATCTATCTATTACAAATTATTAATTCTCTAGAGAATATTTGTGAAGTTTATGAAGGTAAATTCAAACTACTTAACTGCGGGCAAATAAAGAAATGTTATTCTCTGCTCCCTGCTCCATCAGCATTGTGCAATTCCCTAGATACATATATGGAGCTGAAGAAATGAAAACTACTTAAGTACTTTTAGATTAATGCAGTTATAAATCAGATGCACAAAATGATATTTCTAAATGGAACAGCCTTGTCAGTTTGAATTTCCTCCTATTCTGAAGAGCTAAAGGATGGTATTTTTGACACTTGCAATGGTCCAGTTATTTTGCTGGAGTACAGATGGATTAAAAAAAAAAGGGGGGGGGGGCTGGAATTGGAAGGAGGAGGGGAGAATCCTGCATGAAATAATTGCTGTTATTCCCCAAGTGGATCTTCCACAATTACATTTGATACCACATTTGATTGCATGGAAATGGTTGGTTAACTAAACCAATTTTGTTTCCAATTGGGTTGCAATATTAATTGTACTTACACATGTATAAATATAAGGAATCTCATTTGTATTTTAACAAGGAGAATCTTTATGCATGGCCTATTAGCATCCACTTATTTATATGAAGACTGAAATTCAGACTTTTAGGAATTAATTATCACATTAAAAAGCCACAGGCAGAAGTCTTTCAATATGTATTATCTTCTGAGCAGTGGTGTTGTTTTATACTCTTCTGGGTAATAGTTGATTCCCTACATGCTACAGTTTCTGAGAGGGAATTAACTGCTGTCTGGGCTTAAAAGTGAGACAAGAGGTCATGGAAATACTACTTTTGATTTTTTTATTATTATTATTACACGTATTTGGTGCATAAAAATGTAGTGAGGAGTTGCTCAGGAAAGAAGCGAAGAAGAACACCTGAGATGAAAGCAGTTCTCCTTCACAAGGGACGATCTGCAGAGGTGACACAGGGGTGTCTGCAAGAGCAGAGCAGGAGCAGATATCTCTCACTGCTTGACCTCTTCTGCAGGTTGAAGGCTTGAGTCCCCAGGACTGTCTGAAATTTAGCATGAATGTTACAGCAGCAGTAAAATATTAAAAAACACCTGCCAAGTTTAATAATACTTCATTCTAATGGGGCAGTATACATAGCATATTTTATGTCTTTTGAAAGAGAATGTCTATCCCTTAGACATTCGGGAAAATTCAGGGATGTTGGAGATGCTCAGGTAACCAACTAGGTTCTTATTTTCCCCTCAAGCCATCATAGAAAGGATACAGCTCTCCTGAGTTAGTTGTACCCCTAATAGTCCTCTTCAGGGCAAGGAGTGGGGAGATGACAGTCCTCAGAGAAGAGCAGAGCACTGGCCCCTGGGGCGGAGAAGAGGTGCAAAACCTTCCCAGTTGAGTGATCCATACTGAGTTATCAAAATATTTATGCAACGAGCACAGCTTCACGTAATGGTCTATTCCAGTGCCCGGTTAAAACCAACCAACCAACCAACCAACCAACCAACCAACAAAACTAAAACAAAAAAAATACAAGAAAACCCAGATTCCGTTGATTTTCATTCATTTTGGGTGAGGGCTCATGCTTCTAAAGCATATGTGACTTGTGAAAAAAAAAAGCATGCAGCATGATTGATTTGAATTGACAGGCAGATGGTCAAGGTCTTTGGGAGGATAATATTTCCTTCTCTGAAGGGCTGTGTGCCACCTTCACTTATGTGGCATATAGCTTTGATTTGTGCATAATTTAAATGAAATGTGCCATATATCTCACTGCAAGGATGTGAAATCAGCTTTTGACTGTCAGTGACTGTATGCACTTTGGCATCTTTTCACTCCGGGGACAGAGCTGTGTATATGCTGGGTAGGTTGTAGAAAGGTGAGGTACAGAGGAAATAAAAATGAATTGCAAAGTACTGAAACTGGGTGTTTTTCACAGGTTGTTCTAAAGTTTATATGATTCTCACCTAAATAATCCATAGCTCTTCAGTTCAAAAAACAAACAGCAATTTTTGCAGGAACTTGCATTTCCACAAGTTTTTCAGTAGTGCTTTCCCAAAAGAGGAGAGGAAGTATAGCAATTACTGCAATTTCATCACTTCTAGGGTAAAATAAAGCTTTTTTTTAATCTAAAAATTCTCCCTGTTAAAAGCAAAATTGGCTTCATTTCCTGCTGTGTTTCAAGCAGTCTCACCTTGCCTTGGAAGGATTTGCACAGTTAGCGAGCAGTGTTTCCTCTTAATTTAGCAGTTCAATTCCTCTTAATTTAGAAGTTCAGCATGAACATGACCAGGAAGGCTGAAGCCTTCATGTGACATAGTGGAATATGACATAGGCATCATTGTACAAGCACCAAATTTGTCTGGCATTCCCTCCTGGGAACAGAATCTCCTTGTCCAGCTTTTTGTCCCCAGGATTTTGCCCCCAATATTGAGTTTCTAATTTTCACAAAGCCTCACAGACGTCCTCTGCATTACAGCTTTTTAGGAGACACTTGTTAGATATGACATGTTTACAGAGACAAAAAACTACAGCTCTGTCGAGGGTCACTCTCGCACCAAGTGCCAGGGCCCTCCCCACAAGCCAGAGCAAACAACACCTCCACATAAAAGCAAAATTGGCTTCATTTCCTGCTGTGTTTCAAGCAGTCTCACCTTGCCTTGGAAGGATTTGCACAGTTAGCGAGCAGTGTTTCCTCTTAATTTAGCAGTTCAATTCCTCTTAATTTAGAAGTTCAGCATGAACATGACCAGGAAGGCTGAAGCCTTCATGTGACATAGTGGAATATGACATAGGCATCATTGTACAAGCACCAAATTTGTCTGGCATTCCCTCCTGGGAACAGAATCTCCTTGTCCAGCTTTTTGTCCCCAGGATTTTGCCCCCAATATTGAGTTTCTAATTTTCACAAAGCCTCACAGACGTCCTCTGCATTACAGCTTTTTAGGAGACACTTGTTAGATATAAGACATGTTTACAGAGACAAAAAACTACAGTTCTTTAGGTGAAAACTCTTTTAAGGGCAATGCATCTTGCTAGCATGCTTGGAGTCTGGAGAGGGGAGAAGGCGGCTCTGTCTCTGCAGAAAACAGGAGGGTTCCTTGAGGCTCACCAAGACGAGATCCATGGGAGAGCCCAAAAGAATTGGCTAGCTCCCTTCCCTTTTGTAATTCTCTATTATCTCTCTGGTGACCCTTGATCAATTTTTATCTAGAAATTACAGTCTCCTAAAATCAGTGTTGCCATAGGGGATTTCTTCCATGCACTCATTCTCCTATAAAAGATCTGTTTTATGGGTTAGTGCCATCTTCTGGCTATAATCCCTGTGTTTTGTTTTGTTTTGTTTTTACCATAAGAATTTTAATCCAAAATGGAGGTTTGTTCAAGGGGAAAGTAGGAAGGCAAACACTAGCTTTGCGTTCAGAATAGAGATTATACACAAGCAGGGATCTTAGATGGGTAACTATAATAAATAAATTAAAAAATACATTAACCAGTTTTTCTAACAGATCTTTTGGTCTTTGGATTTTGGTTGCTTATGCTAGCTTGTCTCTTAATATGTTTACACTTAGTTTAGGAGTGTAACTCTGTAATATAAATCATTACAAGAATCTTATCAGTGCAGCAAAGTAGTTCACTGGTAGAGAAAATGCCAAAAAAGCTTTTAGGGTACAGATGAAACACCTTCAATCATTGTTGAATCTTTCAAGCATCCCATTTTATCTGAAAAATCAAATACATTAAAAGACATCTCATATTCTTTCTACTTATTGACCAGGAAACTCATTAAAAATTGTGCTGCTTTTGAAAGGAGGAGGAAGAGAGCAAGAAAAAAAAAAGAAAAGAATGAAAAAAGGTGTGAGTTCTTATTATTAAGACACTATGCATATGCATTATCACCTTCTTGTTGAATGATTCTTTAATGTGCCTTCTGAACAAACATCTTATTAAAAGCAAGATGTACTATTGTACTCAATTTATTAACACCCTGCAGGTTCTTTAGTTTACAATAGAGAGGTGCTGTATGCTAAGAAAAGCTTTCTGCAGATGGCTCTTGTATGTATTTTCTCACTGACTTTGTAAAACAGTTAGATAATTACTTCCATTCATTCTGTATTTCACGTTCAAATTCAGTTTCTTAAATACATTTGTGATATGTAATCCTTAGCAAAGATTTACTACATTAGATGAATCAAAAAATAAAGTAAAAATGTAATTCTGGGGTCCTGTTTATTTTTTATTTATTTTTAATTTTATTTTTTTTTCTGTTCAAAATTCCCAGCATCTTTCTCCTTGAATGAATATTCCTGCCGGCCTAAATGGCATCTTTTAGTCAATCTAGGATATTTCTCCTCTGTTTGCATTATCTGCTACAGGCACTCAGTGGGTCAAAGCTATTCCTACTTAGAATCATGTTACCTTGATCTTTTTAATGTTGAACTTCTTAGCAAATGCATCAGCAGTTGTTAAATATGATTTACCACTATTTCTTTCGAAATGCTAATAGCCTTCCAGAAGATCTTTTTTTTTTTCCTTTTAAAAAATAAAGATATCAAATATGCACAAAGAGTTGATTAACAGAGTAAGAAAGTAACATTCGAATGTAACATTTTCATAATGGAGGTAGACTTTTAAAGATTTAGAAATTCAGAAAATATTAGAAAGTTTGGATTCTTATTTTGTAGAATGAATGGCAGCTATACAGTGTATACAGTGTAAACTGTTTAATAATCTTTAATGACTGTTTTTAAATGATAACTTTGGCAATTTTCATTCTGATTTACTATTTTTCAAAGTAAATTAGACTCAAAATATTTTAAGTAAGTGCTTTATGTAAAAAGGGGCAGAAATGGGGAATACGCAAGACTTGCCTCAGGTATAATATTTCACATTGAAAACAGAGTCCTTTTGAAATTTTGAGATTTGGATTGCATTATTTGGGGTGGAGATCTTTATTTGTGGCTTTTCTTTTTTGACTCTGTTTCCTTCTCTTAACCTCTTGTGTTTAACTGGCAAAGGCATAGGAGTCATCAGGCAGTATCTTGAGAGCTTGCCTTGTTCATTAGGCAGAGGATTTTCTTTTCTTTTTTTTTGATCTCACATCAATGTTCAGAATGTCTTTGTCACAGCTCATCATCTGTGGAAAATAATATATAAAAATGCGAGCTAATGTGGCAAGTGGAAAGTTTAGATATTTTAATGTTCAAAGGCCTTAGTGTAGTAGAAATGTCATGAAATATCATGCCAAAAGAGAATGAAAAGAAAAAAAAAAGGGAAAAAGAGAGAAGAGAGGAAAAGAGAGGAAGGGAGGGAAAGGGAAAGGAAAAGGAAAAGAAAGGAAAAGAAAAAAAAAAAGAAGACAAAACCTAGTGGATTAATAAACAAAATATTTGCCATTTCCAAACAGAGTGCACTTAAATGATACCAAGAGCTGATGTGGCAAGAATAGTGCTCTGTGTAGTGGTTGCAAACAGAAAAAAAAAAAGTAATAGTTTGCAGTTGCTCCACAGCAGAAAGGCTAATGAGAATTTTGTTCTTAATTGTCTTTAAAATGACCTCAGAGCTGCTGGTGACAGCTCCAGTTTGCTCCATGGATTTGGGGATTCTTATCCTACCACTCCCCTGTGCAAACTACCCCTCAGATTCACGGTGCAGAATATGCATCTGGTTTTCATGGAATTTCAGTAAATGGTGGAATTCTGACTTTTCTAAGCTCTGAAGATGAACATTGTGTCATTCAAGTAATGACAGGAGTCTCTGAGATGCTGCAAAGCAAGAGATGTGCATAATGGAGAGATTCTTTGCAGTAAGGGTTAATGTTCCCCTATTTTTTGCAAAGAAACAGTAATCTATGTGATCTGACCAGAAATGCATCTGTTAAGTATTTCTTTCCTTTCCCTGTTCACTTTTGCTCCCAGCCGTGAGCAGATGAGGACTGTGTTCATGCATACGCAAGCAGCTCTGTGTCTCACTGGAGCGACATTAGGAGTTTAGCAAGTCTGATGAGCTCTAGACCGACTCTGTGGCTGCCTCTAATTTATGTGTTTATGGAAAACACTATCATTCTATTTTCTTATTTCTATTTGATATTTCCAAATTATATTATTGCCGAAGCACTCCACATTGTTACTGTCTTGAAAATCTAAAGGATAAATATAAATATATGAGTATGGTGATCCAGAACAGATCCTCACTTATAAAAATGGATGAATAATCCCCAATGAATAATTAATTCAAGTAGGATTTTCTTCTTAGCCCTGTGAGTATTGCGACTTCTCAAGAGAGACACTTCGCTTTTACATTTCTTGAGTTACACATGGGAATAGTAAAACTAAAGAGCCTGGCTATACATAGATTCTTGCATGCCAGCACATAATCCTAGAGTTTTTTTCCTGATAAATCTTTCATGTTTTGTGTATAATTTTTCTGTCCAAAAAGTGAAAGAAGACTTTCAGAGAACAACAACAACAACAACAACAAAGTTTTATACCAGATTCTAAGTTTTCTGAATATGCCAGTTGAATTTCGCTAGTAGTTTAAATTATTTCTAAACTGAACTTATTTCAAAATAGGTGTTAGGGAAGCCACAGCTTGCCACAGCTCTTCCTGTCCTTTAAAGAAAACTATGTTTTCCTTAGAACCATGGTTTGTTTATGATGGCATTTTGTGCTACAGTTGCATTACTGCCATGAAGAATGAGTTAAAAATTGGGTGTTCTTTCTTTTGGTGAAGTATTTCAGGAAAGGATACCTCAGGATGGATTAAGGTTCTATATTTGTTTCTAGTATGTTTTGCATAAATTTGTTAATCTCTAGTGATAGATCATTTCCACTTCTGCTGATTGATAGGTGACTTGGGAAGGGAATAATTTCCTTAATATACGGGAGCATAGAGAATAGAGCATTCCAAATACTTCCATTCTCTCTCTTTTTTCTCTGTTATTTGTCAAGATATCTCTGCCTCAAAGCTTTACTTGAGATGAATTCAATTCATAACATGGAATATGGGGGAAAATGCTGTAAGTCCTGACACAGCATAGGCAGAATATCACCGAGTGACACTAAAAATCAGCTCTGGTCTTCTTTGGCTGAGCTAAGTCATCGAACATATCTGTAAAGATTGGCTGATCTTTAGATCAGCCTTGCCTTAGACTTTCAGCTAATTTAAGTCGGGTTTTGAAATTCTGTATCTGAAGCTGGAAGTTGCTACGCTCCTTTTCACGTGTGTGAATAGTATAAAGGAAAATTGGTAAAAAATGCTGGAGATGAGGCTCACAGGTCAGTTTTGAGTAGAACCTTTTGGATAGTGCCCGAAGCCTTAGCTTGGTCAGGGCTTTCCAGCCCTGCACAGAGCAGGTAGGAGTAAAAGGCAAAGGCCTTCGGCAGCCTACCCAGCTGTGATAGGGCAAAATCCCAGTACTCATGTGAAAAGAATTATGATATGGTTATGAATTATAAATACTATTTTATGAAAAAAAATATATGACATAGACAACAAGACTGGATTTCCTCTGCAGATTCATATAAGTAGGCTATACTGACACAAGAATTCACCACTGAGGTGGTTACGCGTTGGTAAATGTACAACACTGCAAATCCATAGATCTAATGGAAGTTGGGTTATGTTTGTCAAGTATAGGATGCACTTACAATAAAGCCATTCAGATCATTGTCATGTATAGACTGATGAGGAAATATTGAGAGAAATAACTGAATATGCCCCAAACTTTCAGCTCTGCCTGGAAGTGCTGCAGTAGTATATCTGTATAGTTTTAAAGGCTTTAGTATGAATCAAGACAAATTCTTCCCCTATTGCTTTAAGATAGGAAGACTTAAGATGATAGAAGATTTTTCTACATTTCTAAAATATTGGATATGCTTTTTCCTGTGCTTTTTAAGTGTTACTAAGCAGGCATGTGGATAGATGCTAAGATTCAGAAAAGGCATGAACTTAAACTAGTCGTGGTGAAAAGGAAGGTATGTGTTTGTGTACGTAATATGTACAAATATTCCTCTGCCTATGTATATATAAACGTGCATCACAGTCATATATGTGTGTGTATGTGTGTGTATATATATACATGCACGGAAATTCATCTATACGTCCATATATACATCCATATATTTACATCCATAGGCCAGTACATGCCGTTAGATGACCCTTCATTTTGCACATCTGCAAGGGACCAAAGTGGGAGTGGAATTACGTACCTTGAAAACACAAGTAGTTAAACCACTATATGCCAGTTCCCTTGAAGTTTCACCCTGTCGTGTTTTAAAAACAAGAAATATTAGAACAAAAATGAAGATGCAAACTGAGAAAATATAATGAATGATTTGAGGAGCTCAGCGTGACAGCGTCTCTGTAGAGCACAGCAGGGAAGGCGTCCTGGCTCTGCCGTCAGCTGGCACAGTATCCACCCCCCAGTATCCATAATGTTTTTAGTGTGTGTGTGTTTTATTTTTGATTCACTGTGCCTACAGACTGAGCAGACTGTGCTGACTGCCTCAGAATATTGTTTTTATAGCATAATGCTGATAACGTGACTAGCAGGGAGAACCTAAGGTAATATAATTATGAGGTTTGTACCCTGAACTATGTGAAGAAAAGCAAGGGGGTAGGAGATGGAAGAATGCCAGGAAATTTAGTGCCAAAGAGATCATAGTTTGGAAAGGTTTGGTCAAGACGGCTCTCCTACAGTATTATCTGCTGACTTCTGGCACAGGTTTTCTCTTTATGTCTCTTCTGGATATGAAAGTGGCCTCATCTTTGACAAAATCCTTCTTTCCTTCTTCTTTCCTCCTCAGCTTAAATTTCCATGTTCCCCTGCCCCTTTTTATGGCAACACAGTTCTGTCTGCGTGTTCCTCTGCATTTTGTGCCATAGCCATTCCCAAAGCAGCAAGGAAAGTACAGCTAAAAATCTTTATTGTCATCTGTGAGAGAACGGTGAGAAAGTATAAGTAACTTTACATATAGTGTGATTGTTAATATAGATAGTGAAAAATATAATAGCAAAGTACTGGCACAGCTCTCACACCTCACTATTCTTCTACAAAAACATCAGTGTAACTGTGGAATATAACAGATAATAAGAGAAAAAAATAATCATTTTTTAAATTATTTGCAGTGCAGACATTTTATTTCAATGATTTACTGGAAAAATCCTCAGCTTTCTTATGCCAAGAGGTCGGGCCATGTTTTGCAAGCGCTGGGTGCCCCACACTCCTGAAGGGCTTCTCAGACCAGGTGCTCTCCATGCAGCTCTGCTGGGAGAGCAGGCAGGCCCGGCCCAGAACGCATATCCGAGCAGAATAATTCAATTACGGTGGTGTCTGCTCTTTATTAATCAGGTATTTGCACCCTGGGTATTTCTTAAGCCTGATAACTAGCTGCTCAAAGTAGTTTCCCTTCTGAGCCACCAGAGATTTAGCATAATCGTTTAAAATAAAGGCTTTACAAAGTGGACAAGATTTCTATTTGTAAGAGCCCCATTAAAATAATTTCAAGTCAATATGCCAGACACATGTGGTATGTACATGAACTGAAACTGAAGTGAGGAAAGAAGATACGGCCTGAAATTCTTTAAACTTTATTCCCCTTTGGAAACCACCTTTCCATGCTAAGGAAGAACTGGGGAGATTCGGTAGGAAAGACTGCATAATTGGATAAACCAGAGGAAGAGGTGATACAGACAAGGGGAAAAAAAAAAAAAAAGAATGAAATGCTTTTAAAATTTGATTTAAAAGATACCATTAATTTCACAAGACAATTGCAGATGTGACAGTGGTATGATCCAAAGTTTTGATCGTATTCTCATAATTTATGTATGAAAACTTGTTTGGCCTCTTTATGCACTGTTGTAACACTAAGCAAAAAATCCTGAGAGTCTAATTTTCCTATGGAAATACGGAAAGTTATAGTCCCTCTGTATATTAGCTTTTACATGTGCCAAAAAAAAGAGGAAAGAGATGCATAAATCCCTCAGCTGCTGTTGCTGCAGTTTAAAGCAAATTATACAAAACGCTAGCAGTTTTTCTGGTACAGTGAGTTTTTTAAAAGACATGAATCTGGCTGGAAGATTTCAGCTTAGATTTAATTACTGAGACTGTGTAATAGATTCCTAGCCATCTCTCTCCTTTTTTTTTCTTTCTTTTTTCCCTTTTTTCTTTTCAAAGTGATAAGTAAATTTCCGTTTCTGGGGAACTGTTTCAATTGTTGGACATGTTCTAAAGTTTATGTATGTATGTAAATGTAAAACGGGCTTGCCTCATATAATGTTTTCATCTTTCATTTCATAGTGTTTTTCAAAAACTAAGATGGCATATGTTTTGGAAATTGATATTTCTCAGGGAAAAAAAGTGTTTATCAGAACTAAATCTCTTTTTAATAGTAAAATTGTAATGATTTGACAGAGGAATGAAAGAAATAATATTTTAATAATAATTGATTTGGTTCTGTCTGATTGTATAAGGAAAACTATTTTTGCATTTTTAAACTTGTTTTTTCAGAATATACAGATTACATATGGTATTACAGGCAAAAAATTAAATAGAAAAAACTTAATGGATTGAACAATAAATGCAGATTGATGCCATTGATGGAACCAAAGTGAGCCCTCATTGTTCACTGAAATAGACGTATTCACAGTAAATTTTGTATTCTTCTTTTAATTCCTGGTTTCATAAGAATTTTATCATAGTCTTCATGTTCTTACCATAGTTAACTAATTGCTAGGTTTTCTGAGATCTAATCCACCTAATCCACCTAATAATTATGAACACTGCTGCTTCAAAATTTCTTCCACTTATTGCATATGTCTAATACTTATATTTTTTCCTAATAGCGGTTGTTGTTGTGGCCTGATTAACTGTGCATACTTCAAATGCAGCAGCTTAAGTAATGCCTTTAAAATACCGTGTGCAGCCTACAGAAAAAAAAAAAAAAAAGAGTATTCTAGTGTAAAATTCCAAGATTGCTGAAGATCTGTTAGAGTGGGAGAACTGGCACATTTTCCATAGGCAATTATGATAGTATGAGAGTTGTAAATAAGTGCATCCCAGTTTATTACATTTTAACTGCTATCTAAGATGAATTCAGAAGGCCAATCTTGGTGTCTTGAAAATGTGATTTAAATTTCATGTTCAATTGTCCATTTTTTTTTTTGTGTAATGTAATGGTTCTTGTAATGTAATAATGCCAGAATCTAGATAAAATCTGCATTCAATTTAGACAGTTTCATTTTTTTGGAGGGGAGAAGGAAGGGGGGAGGTGTTGCCAACTACCAAAAGAAAAAAAGCTGAATAAATCAAGCTAAAATAAAAATATGCTAAAGCTTTCATTAAGCGAATAGGATAGTGTGATATAAAGGTTAATTAGCTGCTAATATGTTCATTTCATTTTCCCACCTGGAAATCTGCTTTCCCATCAACTGCATTTTGCCTTGTAAGAAGAATCCCTACTCAGTTGGTTATACTTTGAAGAAATTATTTGATGAGAAAATTAGCAATTTCCTAAACCATTTGGAAAACATATATTTGCTTAAAAAATAATAAAAAAAGCATCTCAAAATCATCTCTGCTCATTTAGTGGTGTGGAGGAGGGATAAACAAGATAGATGAGAATATTTATGTATGTATTTAACCACTTCTTTAAACTTCCTTCCTTCCTTCCTTCCTTCCTTCCTTCCTTCCTTCCTTCCTTCCTTCCTTCCTTCCTTCCTTCCTTCCTTCCTTCCTTCCTTCCTTCCTTCCTTCCTCTCCCTTTCTTCCTTCCTTTCTTCCTTTCTTCCTTTCTCCCTTTCTTCCTTTCTTCCTTTCTTCCTTTCTCCCTTTCTTCCTTTCTTCCTTTCTTCCTTTCTTCCTTTCTCCCTTTCTTCCTTTCTTCCTTTCTTCCTTTCTTCCTTTCTCCCTTTCTTCCTTTCTTCCTTTCTTCCTTTCTTCCTTTCTCCCTTTCTTCCTTTCTTCCTTTCTTCCTTTCTT